>JABSTQ010006712.1:0-57384 GCA_013358835.2 Ixodes persulcatus
AGCCGCGGCATATCCGTCGAACGATCAGCAGCCAAAAGTTCATCATTTCCTTGACTTCACCTGGATATCGTCAGCGACACTATGATCGAGCGCAACTGCGCCATCTACTGTTGCCCATATATACAGCTGGAAAGACGTACACCCCTGAGTGAGCACGGGATCAGCCAGGCGATACGGACCACTCATGGTGTCATCTTTCTTGTAGATGATGGCTAGGTTCGACATTGTACATGTTCCTTTTAAAAGTACACGGAAGTGAAGTTTTCACGTCTAATTGGTCGGAGGCAAAAGCAATGTAATTTCCTTACAAAAATGCGGACAGAGTCGGCTAAACCGGGTGGAGTCGGCTATAGCCGATTCACACTATGAACCGAATCGCCATTTTCGTCCGCGGACTGCTTCGTTTTTATGTCGACGATGGCTGTTTCATCGTTGCCGTTAGTCGCTTGTTGAAAAGCTTCCGGACGTCCATCACTTCTGCTCACACCTGTGACTTCGCTGGCAAACCACCAAACCGCTCAGACGTTCGTAAAGATAAAAAGCATTTTAATAAAAAAATAAGAACTACCAATCGAGCAAGGTTTCAGAGATAGTACAGTGCCAGATATCGGCGCACTTGTTGCTAGAATGCAGGTTAGGAGGGTGTTGCTGAAAAGCCCGTCTCTCTCCGCTCCCAGTTCCAGACTGACTCCTTCGCGGGCAAAGACCAGGCAAACCTCTCAAAATGAAGCACGCGACAACAAAAACAAACTCAAACTTCTAAAAGCAAAGCAAGCGACTGAAAAACTAAAGCAAACTTCTAAACGCGAAGCAAGCGACAACAACCCCAAGGCGGCACATGCGTTTTCCAAGAATACGTTAACAAGGTCTCGTTTTTTTGCGCGTGGGGTCCGGGGAGCCGCGGAGGGGTCGTTCTGGTGAGGCGAGGCCAGCCCCGCGCCCCGGTCATAATTCACCCGAATGGTCGCGAGCTTCCAGATGGCCCCCACTCTAGTTAGCGAGAGGATGACACCGGACACCAGGCGCACCTTCGAGGAAAGCCCGTTTGTCCGAGTCAGTTTCGTTCTTTGGCATTCCGCCGCTTAATATAAGATGGAACCATTATTAAGGAAAATAACTGGGGTTTAGCCGTACAACCTTACACCTTTCACGTCACCGATGCCTGCGATTTGCGCCTCGTCCGCGGACTCGCGAACTGATAGAGTCGAGGGCCTTTTCATTCGCAGATTTTCGGCGGGAGATTGACTTGAAAAGCGTTTAATCTGGCAACCGTACAATGTTCTATTGATCTTTTTTCTTTTTCTTTTTTTCGGGGCGAATAAAGAAAAAATGGCGCATCATTGTGTTTTCTGCGTTTGCTGGTTCATTCTGCCGCACAGTTCTTGGCTCCACGCGTAAAAGAAACTGCAGCCAACTTTGTCCGCCTGAGCTAATTCACGATCCTGACACCTATCTCATGATAGAACAGGGTATTCGCGGAGGGATTACCCAATGCACAACCCGCCATGCTGTCGCAAATGTTCCGGGAACGGATACGTTTAACCCGCAGCACGAACCGTCTCAGATTTTGGACTTGGACGTAAACGGTCTGTATGCGGCGACAATGAGAGAAGCCCTGCCCGTGTCGGACTTTGAGTGGATGACGAAAGACCAGATTGCCTGCCTGAACATTGATGACGTTCCAGATGACGCTCCGACGGGCTACATTCTGGAGGTAGACCTCAGATACCCTCACGACTTGCACGATACTCATTCTGACTTTCCCTTGGCCCCGGTGAAGCAAAGCGTTCCCTACGATTGGTTGTCCGACTATCAAAAAAGTCTCATTGACAAGTTTGAAATGCCCAAAGAGGAATCCACTAAGAAGCTGCTGCTCACACTTCACGACAAAACGAAATACGTTTTGCACTACCGGATTCTGAAACTGTACATCCAGTTAGGACTAGAGGTCACCAAAATTCACCGAGTCCTCAAATTCTCTCAGCGAGCGTTCTTGAGGGAGTTTATTGATTTTAACCACCAGCTGAGACAGCAAGCAACCAACTCCTTCCAGAAGAATCTTTCAAAACTGTTCATGAACAGCATATATGGCAAGACGATCGAGAATGCACGTAAACGTGGACACATTAAACTGTGCGTTAAAGAGGACGACATACTGAAAATGCTTCAGAAGCCGAACCTGACGCAGTTTCGAGCACTTAGCTCGCAGGTCGTAATTTTCCAGTTCGCTCCGAAAGTGATCAAACTCAAGCAACCACTCTACGCAGGGTTCTCGATTCTTGAGATATCAAAAATAGTAATGTACGACTTCTTTTATAATCAACTTCGTCGTGCGATCCCCTCAGCGAGGGCTCTTTACTGCGACACGGATTCCTTCTTCCTACACCTTCACGGCTCAGACGTAGACGACAAACTACTCCAACTCCGAGACGCATGCTTGGATACATCTGGATATCCAGAGAGTCACAAGCTCTTTTCAACCGAAAACAAAATGAGGCTCGGTGTGTTAAAAAATTAATATCCCACTACTCACTTAGTGGCTTTTTGTTGCTTAAAACCAAAGCTATACAGCTTCAAAACAAGCAGCAACACGTGTTGCGTAAGAGCCAAGGGAGTAAAGAAATGCGAGTCTCGCAAGTTTACCTACGAGCTGTACAAGCACGCTCTAGAGACGAAAACTTTGCACAGAGTGACGCAGCATTTGATTGCTCGAAAACTTAACAAGAACAAAAGCATCGCGGTCGAAAAGATTGCTCTGAATCCGTTCGATAACAAGCGATACATTTGCAGCGACGGGATTACGACGTTTCCTTTTGGTCACAAGAGCGTTTTAGGAAGCGAGCAACCTGCCTCCTCATCACACGCCTTGTAAATATTTTGGACTGTATCGCAATTTCTCGCGTTTCCCACCGGTGTGTCTTGAAACTTCTTGTGTACATTTTTGTATAATCCGCTAGTGTACGAAAGCCGGATCCTACCTCTCTTCTCATCTCACGCCCTGACCTTGTAAATATATATATTTTTTTTTTGGATTGTATCGTGCGCGTTGTTCTGTTATTACACTTTTTTTTTTCCTCGGCTGTGTTTTGTTACTGCTTGTTTTGTATATTTTTGTGTGCAGTGTTTCCAGTGGTTTCTTTGTCGCGTAGAGTAATTTTAAAAGCCATATCTGTATTTATAAGTGTGCGTATTCTAAGAGCGAATGATAATAAAAACATGAAACATCATATCTGTCTCGTCTTTAGCGCGTATGGATGCGACCACGCTCCGGTCCATTTCTCACACAGGCTCCGTTCATCAGATGCAGATGACGATAAAATTAGCGAGAGATGACGTGAGCGCGATAGAGTTGACGCCATCTACCAAGCTGGCGCTAAAATTAGCGAGAGATGTCGCGTGATAATGGTAAAAGTTCACGCCAGCGAAAGGATTCAGGTGCGCGCCATCTACAAACAGATTCGATAACTCACACGCATTGCGCGCACGCGAAAATACGGAGGCGCACACCTTAGGACAAGGACGTTTAAATAGGGCAGGACCCGGCATGACGTCATACCCAGCGACGCCGGAAGAAGAACCCCATCCCAGACTGCCCCGCGCACCGATGCTCTCTCATCCAAACTAAATTCAACCATGCTCCCATCGTCTGCTCTCCGCTCGATCGTTAGGCTTAGGCTACGTCTGCTCCGTGCCTGCGGTCTGCTTCGTCTGCTCGCTGTCGCGGCTGGCTTTCGATTCGATCGGCGCACCAAAAGATGTTTCGATGCGAACCCGAATACTCATCACGGCGGAGTGAAACCAACATCTTCTCGAAGCAGAATTTGTACGGCTTTCTCAACCCGCGATGCCCTTCTCAGCGTTCGTGCCTACGATGACTGACTCGCGATCGCTTTCCAAAGCCGCGCTACGACGACTCGTTCGAGACGACGCTCCAGGCGCGGTCGCGCGGTGTCGAGAGCGTCCGCTACACGCCGACTTCCTAGTCCTACTGGTCAGGCAAGTGTTGGGCTCGAAATCGCGCCTGTTCGACACCGATTCAGTCGGTGCGTCGTCTAGAGCGTCTCAACTCTAGTCACTTACTTTCTGCTGGGCAACCAGGCGTTCGTTTATAATAATCTCATCCAATTCCGACCATACCGGTTTAAAAGTCTCCCGTTAAGCGCTGTTTCAAATAACAGTGGGTGCCGCCATTACTTTCGGTGCACACAATCGCGTTGCTAACGACAATGCTGGACGCGATGTTACCCCACGAACCGGCTGTCGACGGAAGCGATGACGCCCCGGTGATTGCCCAACGGGCGTTAAGCGAGTGTCCTTCTAGCACGCCACGACACATCGCCGTGAGACGAGGTGCTATTTATATGGAGAGCCCCGTCCCGCATTTTCTTTGCGTCCCGCAGATAGCAACTTGACACCCTAGCAGAAGTTCTTGAAACCCGAGTTAGCACCGGTATCTCCGTTCCAGGGATACTTATCGAGTAAGAAACCCGCCAGCTCGCCAGACATCGTATTCAAGCCCAACAACGTGTCGACACTGGCTGCAACAACCTTCGTCGTCGGGACGTCCACTTCCAGCCGGGAGACAGGATGTGGGTGTGGTCACCGATCCGCCGCCGTGGTCTCAGCGAGAAACTCCTGAAGCGCTACTTCGGACCCAGCAAAGTGCTTCGTTAACTTAGGGGTCAGAACTACGAGGTGATGCCCGACGGAACAAGGACTTCATCACGCCGCTCTCTACGACCGGAAGTCGTCTACGTCGTATGCCTCAAGCCTTACTGCGATCGATAGGACCATGAACCGCGTTTTGTACTGCGCTCGATAGGATTGTGTTGTACAAGTTCCCGTAGTTTGTTACTATTTTTGATTGTCTTGCTGTTTTATTTCCCGGCACGTCGCACCAAGACTACAGTGAACTAGAATACTTGGGTAGTGTTCGGACCGGAGCGGCTCGGCAACGGGAGCTCATGAAGGCGCGTGTATTGACAGTTTGTGGCGGCGCTGTAGTGGAGTTACCCGGAAAAAATCGCGTAGCTCGCCACGTTTGCACTAAATGCGTTTAAAGTCGACGACGCCATTGCTTTTTTTTTTTTCATTTTGAGCGGTGCGCAAGTCGGTACACCGGCCACGATTTGATAGTTCCGTATGTTCCATCGAAATATGTTTTGATTTTTGTGTGTTCTGATTTTGCGGATGGTGACCGCGCAAGGGTAGCGCCGAAATGCCGTCGGCGAAACGGTGACAGAACTCTTGCCGCGCACTTGTTGCCAAACGGGCTACATCCGAGTGAAAGGCATGAAAACGGCGTCTTTTTTCGGCGTTTTAAATGACAGTGCCACAAAAGATCTTTGGAAAAAAAAAATCTGTAACGATCGGATAAGCGTCTTGAAGAAACAAGCGCTTTCTTCGAGCTGCACTTCGAGCCCCGCTTCATCCTTCGTTACAACGTCCACATAATCGGCGGAAAGGAAGTGAGGAGTTTTTGTGGACACCCCGCGCTTACGCCAGACACGGTGCCGACTGTGCTGCCAAGTGTACCCCAGGACCTGAGTGGGGACCCTCCCGCAGGACGAGAAGAAAGGAAGCGGAAGGCAAGTCCACCAGAGTCCACAAGAGCGTTTGTGGTGAGTAAGTTCCCGAGCGTTCGGGGCTCGCTCGGGAAACTAACCCGTTGTCACCAGTGGTGAACAGCGAAGCTCCTGCAGTGATCCCACAAGGCATCGATCGCGATGCACTGTGCTCCCTGAATATGCCAACTAACTACTGGGCTGTTCACAAGTTCAGCAACTTTGACGGTGTTGCTTATTTGGAGACTGCTCTTGAGTGGAAGTCTAACAAAATCGGCTGACGACGACGTGACAGAACCCGTTGAACCTCAACCCCACAACAACCGATTTGTGCTCTGTGTTAGTGTGGGTTTCTACCTCTAAGCACCGCACCACACACCACGAACGTTTCGGCTCTTTGTCGCATCGCCTTGTTGCACCAAACAGAACGAAATCGCCGAAGTCAACGCAGCGCTGCCGTGAACCTTGGCTTGCGGTTGCGCACTCGTGGACCCTGTGACTCCCTTCGCTTTCAAAGCACACACGACGATGACGAATGATACTTTCCGTCTTCCGGGAACATCACAGGGGCACTTCTCCGGTCACGTCTTCGCTATGTGCTCGCAAACTGCGGAGCTTCTCACGTCCCGTCAAACCAAAACATTAGCGGCGCCATGGTAAACATGCGTTGTTGCTAGATTTTTTCCGGCCAAACACAAACAACAAAAGCAAACCGGCTCCAGCTTCCAGCGTACATTGGCGTTGCGCCGTGGCCAGATTTTCCCTGTCAGCTCTAGCTTAAAGATGATCTTCAGATGCAGCACCACTGTTATAAAGTTTTAATATGGCGGCCACCACGGAGCGCCGTAAATTCTGAGGAGGGTGCATGGGAAGCGGCGGCACCTTTTCCTCTCCTGGTGTTACACGGCCGTTTCGCTTGCAGTTGAAGGGTTGAAGCCAAAACGAAACCAACTGCAATATCACGTGTTCAGATCGAGGACACGCTTTTTATATCCCTTTTAACTGTTTAGAACGAGTAATTAGACCCATAACTTTATTTGTGGTGAGTAAGAAACTATTATAAGAACCCCTAAAATAAATTCAAACATGGGCGACATAAGGGAAGTTGCATTGCCATCGACCAAAATTAATGGCAGCGGGGCGAAAAGCACGGTGATTGCGAGCTTCGCACCGTCCCGCGACATGGCGTAATTGCTTTTGGTGCATATTTGTCTCCGAGACATGTTTCTTTCCGCGGCATTTGTCTCCACGGTCCTTTCTAGGTGTGTCCCCAAGCATTCCGGTGCTTCGATAGCTGGCAATGCTGCAGTCGTCGCAGGGGGTGATGAAAGTTTTCGAGGTCGGCTACACGGTTATGCGTGTATGACCGAACCAAAACACGTTTTCTACAACCTCGCATGGTTTTTGAAAACATTATTCAATACTCAATGTGTAAATTTATGGTAATTTCTGTAAATAGCGTGTTTTCCCTATTCAAAAATACACCAGGCCGAGGGCAGGTGTGCCTTGATGTGACATTAGACTTTTTCATAGATGTGATTTGGGACATTTTCACACCAGCAATAGGGTGTTCTGGTGTGACACCAGACATCTGGTGTGTTGGTGTGACACCAACAATCTGGTATTTTGATGTGACACCAGCAATCTGATGTTGTGGTGGAACATCAGGTTTTGTTGTGGTGTGATACCAAGCATCTGTTGAATGGGTGTTGCTTTACTCACAAAAAAGGGTGCAATGATAAGTTTGACAACAACGCTGCTGTCATAATTACTTTATTCAAAAAAGCAAAAAAGCACAACAGTAAAGCTTCGGAAGCTTTACTGTTGTAGGGAGTTGGGCGTGATCAACTGGAGCTTGTCCGGAGCCACTGCCCTGCGTCGAAGAACCGGACTCCCTGTCCTTCTGCAGTTCTTGGCCTTTCAGCTTGCGGTTGACTCGTGTCTTAGTTACGCTGATCCGTTCCGGGTACCCCTCCGCGCCAGAAATTTCCTCTTCTAAGGCATCATATTCGACAGATGGCTCGAATTCCTTGTCCAGCTCTTTCAGGGAAGCCTCATTAAGTAGAAGAATATCAAATATTTCTTCGAGCTCACCGATGTCGATTGTATCCATGGCCAGCAGGACGCCAATCTCGTTGATGATCTTTGTTGTGGCGGCTCGCAGGGCAATCCTCTTTCGCTTCAGGCGGTCGACGCCCTCCTCGTTCGTGGTAGGCATGATCTGGCCGTTTATTCCGGTTTTTGGCACCAAAAACTGTAATAATTAGAAGCAAATTTCTTTGTTGCTTCGCTACCAAACCAAGCTCGTCGGAAGTCAGGAAAGCGCACCAACACCCATATTTTCGGCTTCGACTCACAGAGAAGACTCCTTTATTTTCTCAAACTTCAACAAAAAAACTGGCGGAAAGGGAAAGGGGAACCCCCGAAGAGGTGAGCGCCCCAAGCTGCTCAAGGCCGCCCGGGAAAATGCTGGGGACGAGGGGGGCACTTCTTGAGCATAAAGGAGCCCGCCGCGGGGTCTCCGGTGACGGTAGGAAACGAGGAACCACATCGGGGGAAGGGGCGTCCCACAAACTAATCAAAAACACGCTCGCGGATGGGGGGAAAAGTCAACAAAAATGCAACACTGGCGTCACATAAAACTGCGTGGTGTGCACACCAGGCTGCCTGGCGGGCACATGAGCCCTTGTGGTGTGACACCAGACTCTCTTGGTGTACCCAACAGGCTGGTGTGTGGGTACTCTAGCATTTGTGGTGGGGACACCAGGCTGGCGTGCTCGATACGCCAGCATTGATGGTGTGCTCAATACACCAGCATTGGCTGGAGGGCACACTAGATATTCTGGTGTCACACTATGATTCTCTGATGTCACACCAGGATTGCCTGGTGTATTTTTGTATTAGGGTTTGACCCCAAATATTCACCAAATACATGGGACTTGCTAACTGTGTAGTACCCTACATTCATCGCATAACTTTTAAAATAAAACGAAGTAGCCGTGAGGCAGGACGATAAATGTTTGTGCTCTGCTCAAACCAAGGCGTATTGTATTGCCGCGCGTGCATCTGGCCAAGCAGGCAGCGCGCGCGTGGCCTAACGGTTATCGTACCTGCCTCCCACGCGAAAAGCCAGGGTCCGATTCCTGGGAGCGACGTATCTTTTTTTATCCCTGCCTTTTAGTGTTCTGGCAAATTCGAGAATCCTGGTGCTTGTTCGAGGTGCGAATGTTCTACGCGTCGAACTTTCCTGCGCCGATTATTCCAGAAGCTCACGCGTGTACATAAGGGGCTTCGCGTAGCGAGCCACGGTCAGTCTCGCCCCAGCGTTCGACTCTGCTGTTACGCCGACTTCGACGCTTGCGACGCTCTGCTTTGTTCTGTTTCTTTCTTTCTTTTATTTTTGGTCAGAAGTTCGCCCCATTAAACATTTCAATTTCTTCAGTTATCATCGCCTCATCCATTGTCATTCGTGACATTCTGGGGGAGGTGCTGGGTACTGCACTCTATGCCCGTTGAGCGTACCCCTCCGAAGACATCCCGGCCAAGCGACTTGCTCAGCCCCGGAAGGCTACCCTTCGCCGAAGACACCGAAGCCCGAAGAAGCCGTCGTATCAGAGGTCGGTCCCCTGAATTGGGTCTGCTGCCGGACAAGCCCAAGACGAAGAAGACGACGATGGCCAACCAGTCGCAGACCCAGGCCGCCGCCGTCGTTTACCTGCCCGTCGCTCCTCACACACCGACGCCCTTTTACGGTGAAGCCCACGAGAACGTAGAAGATTGGCTGCAACATTACGAACGAGTGGCCCGCCATAACGGATGAACACCGGAGCAGTGCCTTCAAAACGTTTACTTCGCTTTGGAGGCCACAGCACGGAATTGGTTCGAAAACCATGAAGCGTCAATCACCTCCTGGGAGCAACTGAAGGCTGAGCTCCAAGGTACGCTCACCAACCAACATCGGAGAGAACAAGCCGAAGAAATTCTTCAAGCGAGGATCCAAGGCCCTAAGGAGAGCGTCGTAAGCTTTGTCGAAGATGTTCTTCGACTCTGCAAGCGCGCCGATCCTCAAGCCTCCGAAGCCAAGAAGCTGAGAATCCTGATGCGAGGTGTCAAGGAGAGCATCTTCGGGGGCCTGGTGCGATGTCCACCTACAACCGTCGAAACCTTTGTGACGTAGGCAACCAACATTGAACGGGCCCTGCAAGCACGAGCCGCTCACTTCCATCGACCTCCTGGCATCGCTGCACCCACGCCGTCCAGCTGCGCCCTCGGCCCCGATATTCCGGGGATCCGCGATATTGTCCGGGACATCGTCCGTGATGAGCTGAAGAAGCTGCTACCGGCCGGCGAACGTCCAGCTTCACTCTCGATCGCCGAGATTGTTCGAGAAGAGGTCCAGCAAGCGCTCCAGCCAGACGTTCTCGCCGACGCCGCACCGGAACCACCAGCTGTGACCTACGCCGCAGTTGTTCGTCGTTCGCAGCCTCCTGTTACCCGGCAGTACCCAGCTGCACCCCGACGAGAAGTCTCTTCGCCGCAGTGCACTCCGCGCCAAGAGCAGCGTGGACCTCGAAAGACCGACGTGTGGCGCACGGATGACGGACGTCCGGTGTGCTTTCACTGCGGGGAGGCTGACCACGTTTGCCAATGCTGGACGCATTGGCAAAAAGGGGTTCGAGGGACTCAACAAAAATGAGAGAGCTCGCGAAAGAACCCCGCGCCGTCCTCGCGCCGGTGCCGGAGTTTGTAGCCCTCGCTCCGGCATGGTTTAAGAGCGCTGAGACTAAAATGAGTCCGGAAGAAGACCGCGAGGAAAATGCATACGGCGATCACTGCGCCGGCCGCGAAGTGAAAATTGAGAGAGGAGCTGGCGCCGACGAGGCAGAGGCACTCGCTGGTGATCCGGTGACGAAAGGAGGCGAGAGCGTGAGCGATGGTGATGGCACCGACTCCGGTACCGGCACCGTGTCGTCGCCGAAGGTCAGGCCGGCGGTACATCGTAGGGTGACGATCAGGAAGATGGCTGCGTCGAGCGACTCCGGAAGGAGGTGTCCGGACGCAAGGAGCTGCGGGGGCGGCAGGCGCCAAATGGGCACGGAGAAGAGGAAGCCACTCCGGCCAGTGGCCAGAGCTCGCACGCGAGGACAGCAGACTTTCAGTTTGAGCTCCGGATCAGCGAGTGTCGTGTACTGCGCGCCGCCATAGGCGATTCTCAGAACGTCTTCGATCGCAACGAGCTGGACGACAAGACGGCCAAGATTAGGAGGGTAGCTAGCAAGGCTACTGGGGTTTTGTTTCGCCTTTAGGCTACGTTTATTTCACTGTCCTCCCGATTAACTTTACTTTTGCTTTTCGGTCGGCCCTTCGGTATTTTATATTCTACGTAATATTTTTGGTATATAGTCTTTATTCTCCGCGGGAGAAGTTTGTCAGTTTTCACGTATATTTTGAAACGTGCATGTCGAGGCACGAAAGAGCTTTGGGAATGCGCTGGCGGAGACGGTGAGAATTATCTGTAGTTTCCTTTCATGGAGCAGTTTGTATTTTTTTCCAAGTCGTACAGTTTTAGTTTTATTTTAATTTTTTGTTTTTCCTAGTGCGACTTTATTGGGAGTAGAGTGTCTGGTAGTGTTTGCACCTGTACAGTAGAGCTTTGCGATTTGCGGGTTTCTATATATATACGGACATTGTGGAATCTGGAATATACGACTCTGGGTCTTGCTCTGTGCAGTGTGTCTCCGAAGTGACGAACAGTGGGACTGATGTTGCGTGAACAACCAGTGTTCTTGCAACATTCTTGGTGGGGACGTGTTAAGTATGTAGAAATTCTGCTTTTTAATTAAGGTGATTTTTGTTAGAAAAGTTGCTCTTTCTAGAGTTGCGTCGGCATTGTTTTTTTTTTTTTTTACTTTCAATGTTGGGTTCGGCATTTTGGAGAGCGCTTTGGCAGGGGCATCGCGGCCGAGGTGGGAGAGTTTCCCCCGCGGTCGTTAAAAAACGTCTCGGGTTTCGGGAGGCGGTGCGGGGAGAACTCGTGCTTGGAGCTGCTTGCGGCTTTTTAACCGAGTGTGCCTGTATATAGAGGGTTTCGCCGCTTAGTGTAAAATTGTCGCTTTTTGCCCGATGTAATAATTTAGCTGTTGGCGCCATTCAGACTGCAACAAGTGCAGGGAACGACTCTAGAATCAATTTGGATTTGGAAATTTGGATTTGGCGGTTGGAGCGCCAGGCTGATAGCTCGCCGACCATTGGGCAACAGTGTTCCACGTGGAAGTGGTGAAATTTGAAGGGATTGGTTGGTCCCTGAGAAAAAACGAGGCTTCTTACGAGCCTCCAAAAGGAGTGCCAAGAGGATTCTTGAGGATTGGCTTCAATTCGATTTTGGGAGACTGGGGACAAAAGTATGGGGTTTAATTTTCGAATTTTAACTCACTGTTGAGTTGTTTTGTTTCATAATAAACGTGGCCACACTGGCCACTGTAAAGCCAACCAACGTCGCAATGTGTTCAACGGAATCGAACAACTTTTAGTTGTTTTTTTTTATCAACTTCCCGGGGCTGCTGTCATCGGGCGAACACCATCATCGGTCGTCGCCATCCGGACCAAGGACGCCCACCCCACACCTCGAGGCCCCGGCGAGGAAGTTGACTTCGATCTTTCAATTATCAAAATAGTCGCTGTTTATATGTAATTTCACTGATACAAGTGTTATTCGAGCAAGGGGGCAGGGATAGATTCGAGACCATATTCCAGCGTTATCTGAAAAATACTTACTTTCCTTTCTGCAATCTCATCAAATGTACTAACCTTTTCCACAAAGTCGCTTAAATACTTTTGGACAGTTTCTTCATCCCCTAAAAGGTCTTTGTGCCCTCCACTATAAAGTATGTAAAGTTCAAGTTGTGCTGAACCTTCAACATATAATTCACCTGAAAAATAGAAGGACTTGTTTAAAAAAGATCATCTAGTTGGCTCAATATTTTAGACAACTTTATATGTAAAGACGCATTCTATCCATGATCGTTCAAACACAGCAAAACCAGGAAGGGAACAACTATTCTGTCTCATCCTGTTTTCACTTTTCCACATTTACACTAAGTGTTGTCCCACTACACTTGTGACTAGTTTTTGTTGTGAACCATAAAGGCTTTCCTTTCAAGGCTAGAATTACAGCTAAGAACTCTCACGTTTAGAACTCGGCGATTAACTATTTCAGGCACTTGAAAAAATATTATTCTTATCTGACGCGCGAAAGTATCATCGAAAATAACCACCCAACTCATCTCGCTAGAAAACACATAAATAGATTAGAAAAGCGAATAAAATCATATGAAAGCAATATCGACGACTACTGCATGTAGCTTGGGTTGTTTATCTCAGTGTGACTGCGCGTTCAGGTTTCCTTTAAATCAACGCAATCCTTGCAGTTTCGTTGTTCACAGAAATGTAATGTAATTAGCTCATTGTTTGTCAATTATGAATATATGCTTCCAATGACACATTCTTCAATTTTTGTTTTAATGTTTGCGTTTTTACGGCAAGGATTGGAAGGACAAATCAGCTGGTTAGATATTGACTGCTGTCTTTCGCGCGGAAACAAGCTATCAGGAAACATACTATCCTGAAAGCTTGCCCTGTGTGTATTGTATTTCTGGAAACATTCTGACGTAAACATCCTTTGTCTGTGTCTTTTAGTTGATTTTGCACATAGTAAGTTACGAAATAGTCACACCGTAATTTATGGGTTTCGTAAAATATTTGCCTAATGAAAATTTTCAAATTAACTCAAAATAATGGATGGGTCTTCTCCTTTCCAGTGCAGACATCACTCAAGATTTAGTGATTCGGAAATGCTACGCACATGGCTTGTCTAGGATATGTATTAACTGATTCAGGTCATGATTATTTAAACTGGGACTAATATTGCGCAGAAAATACGAAATGTTGCTCTTGGCGAATAGAATATTTCTGCGAAACCACTCCATATCAAAGAGTGTCCGTCCGCGCGAGAGGGCGCATACTATTAGAATGAATCTTTACTAGAGAAATTTTTCAGCAATTGAGTTTGTCCGATTATAGTCTTCTCGTCCTTCCGCCCCATAACACAACTCTGAGGAAAGTTGAGGGGCGAGATAAAGAAGGTGTGAGTGGCATCGGGTAAAATCAGATATTTACTCATCTGTTCCTTCTACAACATGGTGTTTTGCTCTTCGCTACCACTATTTATGTCTTAATTACTTGAATATTTATGTTGCAAAACTTTTTCTCTATTGTAAATTAGACCGTCAAACGATTGTTGTTTGAGTCAAAATCACAAATTGATCAGGATGCTATTTTTCATATCATATAGCATGAGCACAGTAAATTAAAGAAGTAACCTGATCTCTTCGTATTCCCGTGAAACAAACGTAACTTAAGCAGGAAGCAAATTCGCATTTAAAGTAAATGCTCACGCTGTTCTATTATTTGGGATTCACTATTCGTCCTTGCATCGCCATGGAGGTTTACGTTCAACGACGTTCCTGAAAATAAAATTAAATGTGCATCAGTTGAGGAGAAGCAACCTGTTTGGACATGAAATTCACGTTAAAAGACTAAAGTACAAAAACACTCTTCAAAAGTTCAAACTAGATTGTAATGCGAAGAAAGCTCATTGTGTTCTTATTTCTTGGATGCCATAAATATATTCAAAAGAATCAGTGCGACTAAACGTATGAGCCCTGCTCGCTTCAATGTAGCATAGACAAGCGCTCAATGTAGCATAGACAAGCGCTGTGTGGAGTAGGATGTAAAACCAAAACCGCTTAAAACGGTTTTGGTTTTACATCCTACTCCACACAGTAGACCTCCTGATTCAACCTGTTAGGAACATTTTGTTATAGAAGCCTAGGAAGGCAATGGCCTGTCCACATATGTCATAAAATGGGGACACTAAAACCAGAGAGCCTGGAAGTATTCTCGTAACTTTATTTGTCAATGTTTTTCAAGTCTACATTCTTAAACTCCCGGAGCGCATTCTTTGGGAAATGTAAGCGGCTACACCGGTTAAAAATAAGCATCAGCTGTTAACCCCGTAAATAGGCAATCACGTGGGAGTCAACACAAAATACTTTTCGCAAGATATTGATTCAAAGTTATGCGTTGAGTCACAAAAGTTGTCTCTATAAATGTGTGTTTCTAGACGTGTTGCAGTAACGTTTCGCGATATCACAAGTGCCCTGCTCCTTTTACGTCCTTTTTGCCTTTTTATCAACCTCGTCTTCGCACTTGACTGCGCTTCGACGCTCTTCTCCCTGAAGGGCATAGAGGAAGAGACGCTAAAAGCGTTACGAAATATATTATAGCCGGCAACGTGGCACCAAGCCGATTACGGGACTAAAATGTGATTGGCATAATCGTCAGCTTTAATGAGCGATATCTAAGTTCATTAATCTCCTGTTCTTGTTTTTTTCTTAGAACTTTCTGGCACACCCGTTCATTTCATTTATTATTTTGTTCCCCCTATTTGAAAATAGATTAAATATATGTGGGCGTCAAGAAGCGAAGCTATACTGGCGAGCCGGTTAAGAAAGATAAAACACTCTAAAAACTGAGAGGACAAATGGAGGAAACACCAATTTTCCTCTCTGTCGCCAACGAAGGGAAGGATGCTTCTCTCGTCCCTCCATTTCACCAAATCACATGCAGCGGCGTCTGGTTACGCATGAAAGAGGGACGAAAACTTCCCCCTTCATGTTCGCGTCGGCAGCGGTGGTCGAACCGGTGACGGCAGGTCGGAAACTTGAGTGCATGGTCTAACAACACTTGGCGATTGCCACGACATGGCGGAGCCGCTGAGCTTGCGGGAAGCAGGCTTCGGCTGGTTTTGTTGCACCGGTTTGGTGTCTTTGGCTACTACTCGTCGCGTGTACTGCGTAGCGTGGCTTGTGTCGAGCGGAAACAATTGTGGCTTGTAGTCAACGACGCAGAGGGGCTTAGAGTGATAAACTGGTATCCCGTTCACTGGGCAAAGTGACCCTCATTTTGCTGCCGCCATGTTGTACAATTTTTACAACTAGACACGTGGCCATACCAAATCCCCGGGGTTTTACGCAAAACTGAGCCTAGATTTGTACTGCGATCTCTGTAAAAAATACGATGAACTATTTTTTCAATACTGTTAGCCCCAGAGATCAGTGTCTAGCTCCAATAAAAACCGAAAATACAGCACCGGCATTTAGCGGAGGCATCGCGTAGCTGACCGAGTTTTTGTCATAAAAGCATATGTTGGACTTAAAACAAATGAAACATAACTTATCTCGTCGTGTTATTAAAGATCAATAAGCAATTATTTATGCGCGGTAATTCGTTAAAATCTAGACGTAAAACTATTAGGTCACATGTCTAGTGTCACTTTGCGTTCTTGCCTCCGTGATGTTTTACTTTCATATTTCTAATTTCTACCTTCCCCATATTTCGTCACAGTTTAATTTAAATTAAAGGAAACGCACCTTAGAGCTCCGCATGCTAGCAACTGATCTGATTTCCCCAAACATATAAAACATGCGTAAAAATGCAAGACGATAGTCATTACAAAAAACATTCTGGTTAGTGACTGTAGAGGTCCAGAAACCGCTCCATGGGCATGCACATTACATAACACAAACATGGTATTAGTTCGTCTATTGAAGAAATTGGAGTCCAGACATCAAGAAAAAAGGTTAAGGGTTCAGCTCGGACAAAACACTTACCATACGCCGCGGCGCAAAGCACAAGGAATACTACGTTCAGAAGAACCATGATCAGTGTTTGTTTGTTTTCAGAGATATAACAAAGACAGTTTGTCGGCCGTATATATACTAGTTTTATCTATAACATTCGACTAAGACGAAAACGTTTCTCGCTTGTCACCTTTGATGGTTGACGAGGTCTCACATACTTGAAGATCATCGGTGAATACATTTTCTTTGTTGTGCTCTTTCCCTTGTAAGGTGTCAAGTTCTGATGACAGTGTGAAATCCCACGTATGTTTTAGAAATACAAAGCGTGCAGTCCACCTTCCTTACAAATGGCAGCGCATGTTGACGTAAGGGTGACGGGATGGCATTTCATAAGCTAGCTCGCCACTCGCCTGAATTTTTTGTTTACTTACTTTGATATAATGGCTTTGATTCGGTTACTCTACTGACTTGCAGTGTTTTGCCGTTGGCTCGGTTGCATCCTCTTTAGCCGTAGCGCACATACCTTTGCTAAATAAATGATGCCCATAATTCAAAAAAGTCTAGGATCTTAGAATGACTAAAATTTACTTCAGTTGCAAATGGCATATATTTGCGTTGGAACAAAGGGATCACCGTACTAGTTCGCTTAAAAACAGCAGTCAAGGAAAAAGGCAAAGTTGCAGCCATTCAATTCACTAAATAATATTTATAAAAAGAAAAATTAGCAAAGAATATAATTTTTTTTTTTTTAGATACCATGTGAATGGCCAAGGAACCGCCTGTCTTCTGTGTGCGGGATTTTACTTCGACTTCTTGTTATGACTGAAAAAAAAATATTAATATTTAAGTGCGTAGCTTATTGTTCCGGTAGATACAAGAAATAGTTATAAGTAATGCATAAAGATAAATGGTCCAGTTTACAGGAAAAAACTGTTTTAAAGAGTACATCATCGCCGAGAGGTTTTGCTACGTCACAGCAAAGCCTACAAAGGAGCGTCCCCAACAGTTCCAGCTCAGTGGGCACGGCGACACCGTCAAGAACATGCATCTAACCAAATACTGGTTTTCTGTACAGGTTAGTACCCATAAGACATGTTTTCTGAGTAGTAATAGGCTTATTGAGATTATTCCGTGCCCACGGACCCTTTGTTGTATTGCACTTGAATGTTTTGATGCATGCAAACTTTTAATCTGCGATGATGTTGAATCCAATCCTGGCCCAACCGTAGAGAAGATGTTCCATATACATACTAATGGCTGGCCAAAACGCGATTACAAATTACGTCCTCGAATTGAAAACGCAACGAAATACAAGGATTGCAAAGATTGATTGACTATTGAACGACCTTAAAATTATCCATTTTGTTCTTAGCCCGAGACTGAGGCACGGAAAAGAGGAAACTTTCAAAGTAGAAGAAAAATGAACACTCACTGCATTATCTTAAAATTCTAACTGACCAGATAGATGTGCCTCAAGCAGCAATTGCCTCATTACAAAAAATCGTATGGGAACAGAATGACAGACAGATTTGAAATGTAGACTTTGCTCAAATCTGGTCATTTTCGGCCTTCCTGGTTCACCTAGTGAAACGAAGGATCAATTAAGAACACGTGCGATTGACGATTTAGCTCTTGTAAAACTTGGAGTGCCATGCCTTACTGTGGCTAGAATCCCTCATTTCGGGAAAAAAAATTAAGAGAAACGACCCTTGATATTGTTTGTTTGTTTGTTTTTCAATGGTACGTCGAAAGCGTTCGCGTAATTCGTAATGCTAAAAAACTAAAAGGATCACCCCCATTTATTCAGAATGAGTATTCGCAAGCCATGCTGTTCAAACGAAAGATGCTATGGAATAGTGTTGCAGGTGATAAGAGAAGGGGCCGAAAAGCGTTCCTCGTTCATGATAAGCTACGAGTTGGCGTTAATCTCCATGCATGGGATGATGTCCGTAATGTGCATGTGTTGCTATCGACTCAAATCTTGATAAGGCGCCAACGGCTGTGGCCCTTCACCCTTCACCCCAGCTTATCGCAATGACACGCCTGCACCATGACGTGATGACAATTTATTGAGGCAATTAAACTAATTAACATAACTGCTCGAAGTCTTTTTAATAAGTTAACCAACTTGGAACAGGTATTAGTTGAGCATGGCCCAGACTTTGTGGCCATAACGGAAGCGTGGCTGCATATTGCAGTAACAAATAGCGAAATTTTACCTCCGGGTTATAATATTGTGCGTTCCGATTGTAAACCTCGGGGAGGAGACGTTGGTCTTTAAATAAAAAGCAGCTTCCGCTTTCAAGAGCTTTAACAAATTACCCGAGATCAAATCTGTTTTTGTTAATGGTATATTCGGATGGTCGTTAATCACCGCTCCAATCCTCTTAATCGTATCTGGGAGATACGGGAGCGCCTCCAAATCCGAGCTAGAGGAACAGCCCGCCAGCTGAGTGCTCGGCCACTTTTCTGAGCGGCCCGAGCCCCCAAGCGCTGACGCCGAACCGGATACCGAGGGCAACTTCCGCGACCGCACCACTGCCATGGTGCAAGCTACCGCCCGATACGAAGGGTTTAGCCAATACCATTCATCCATCCAGCGGCCCCGTCGCATGGCCGCTTGCCCACACGAAAAGTGGAAGCCTTCAATACGGACGTTGGCTTTCGCTGCGGTCCGGTCCCCCGTCAAACGTCGAGCACCTCCTGAACTCACTGAACAGCTCAGCGGGATCTCTGCGGTATCCAAAGGCGCCTCTCAGCCGTAGGGTGCCTACATGTCTGTCTGTCTCAGGGTGAAGACATCCATTGTTGCCCTAAATGTGCCAGCGCGTGACGCTCTCGCGCACTCGGTGCGTGACTTGGGCGGTAAAATGGCGTCTATGCATTAGCCAAAGCTACGCGCTCGAGCTGAGTGACACCGGATTGTGCGCACTTCAAAATGCATAAAAAAACGATTGGGCGGAAAAATGGCTGAATTGTCACCACTCAGGCAAAAGCGCGCGTTTGTATGAAGGCACTCTACTCAGCCGTATCGGCATCTTCCTCTTTCACCTCAACAGCGGAAGTGGCTGGAGTCGTGTGAACGGTCCTCTGGCACGCGCTCCAACCACTCCTGCTTCGAAGTCAGAGCGCCTCACAGCGCTACGAGTCAGGGGACAGCGCGATTCGGAAATCTGAGAGCGCCATGAAAGAATTAGTCGAATATACTTAGAGCGCCCGACTTTGACAGGCCGAATAGGCATCGACTACCACCCACATAATGCCCCTACGTTCGTCCTAGAGTACCTTAGCTATTATGGTATTCAACGTGTTCGAAAATGCAAATGGTTAATTTACAACTGGCCATTTTAGTCTGCCATTCATTGGGTGTGAATCACTCTGTGCACTAGGTAATGGTTGTCCCAAATCAGAGCTTCTAATTGATATGACATTCAATGCGAACCATCTACAAATTGTACACAAGTACACTAGGACATGAGGGGGTTCTAACTCGTTAAAGGACACAAGCAAAGGAAAAAAAATGTTAAACAGCTTAGATGGAAAAAGGATGTCACAAAACGATTTTAGAACGAAAAGGAAAAGCTGTATTTACGGCGCAAAACCAATTTCAAGTTGGCGCTTGCGGGCTATCACGCAAAAGTGGCCGTTATTTATCACGTGACTGGCCGATAATTATCCCGTGGTGCTTGAGCTCTTTCAAAAGCTTCCTATGGCTTTTAGAAGTTACTTATTCTCTTTATTTATTGTGAAACAATAAGCGTAAGAAAATCGTCACTTTTGTTTTGAATCATACAATAACAAAAGCTTCGCCGTTTTCTGTGCGAAGAAGCGCGGAGCGTGGTGTCGTATCTAACATGTTGGTTCACCCAAAGCGGCGTCGCTGCTCGCCAAAAGGCTGCAGTCCTCGTGATCGTGACAAGAAGGATTTCAGTAGTCATGTTGTTCCGGCGGGCAACCATTTGAGAGCGATGTGGCTAGATGCGATCGGGCTCACGCCTGGTGTGAACCATGCCCGGGTGTGCTCTCGTCACTTCGCCCCGGAGGCCTTAGAGCCACGCAGCGAGCGAACCAACCGCGGGATTTTAAAGCCAGGGGCGGTCCTAACGTTCTTCTTCTCGACCCCAACAGCAGCAAGGGCTCTGTCACCGGTAAGTGGAGCAAAATCAAACTCCCAATGCTTGTAACGCTACGCTAAAAGGCAGTGTCTATTTTGTCGACAGCCAACAAAGCAGTTCCCTCCCACTGGCTTTCTGAAATTATGTGACAACTGCCGGTAGAATATTCGCATGTAAGCTATTTGTCGATTGACGAGACGAGCGACAGCGATGAGAACCCGCTGTCGCGCGACGATGCAAACCGTGTGAGAAGCGACGGAGCAAGCGACCACGGGAGGTGAGCGATGTTTTCTAGAAATCTAGAAACCGAGCGACGCGACGAGCGACACTGAGAAATCTCCGTCGCTCGTTCCTAGCTTGTCGCTTGCCGTCGTCGCTCACTAAATCGCTTACATTCGTTTCAGTTCGAAACGTCACAAGTTTCGGCAACATAAACTGGTTCATCCATACTCGCTCCGCGAATTGCACGCTGTAGGGACATTTCGCCGTGCGTGTATCACTGGCGACTGCCAGCAGAGTTTCAGAGAAATTACTTTCCCCGCTGCCGAGGGTATAACCACTTCCATAAAAAAATTGTTATATCTTACAGTGTCATTTATATTAAAAACATTTGATGGCGATCGCATATTCTTGTTACGCCCATAAACTAGTTCTAGTTGATAGCTTCACATTTACATCAAGACAGGCCACAAAAATACCCCCCCCCCCCCCCCTGCCCTCTTTTACACGTCCCACCAGCTACCAACGGGATCAAGCTACTCGAAAACCCCAGCAGCTGCATCTAGCTGCACCAGCCCCGTTGGAGGCTTCACTCCTGTAAGCTACAGGCATTTTTATTTTCTGTACGCTGCTGACCTCTGCAGCTGACAGAGTCCAGTTGTCAGTCTGTGGAAAACTCAGTCTTTCTTGCAATTTGTGTTGTTGTCTTACTGCTGCAGGTGTTCTGTTCCTCATGCAACCATTGGTACCCAGACAGACGCCAAAGAAAAGGAAGGTACCGAGCCTGTAGCACCCATGTGTAAGTATAACCAAATATTTGATGAACGGTATACTTCATCAACCTCGGCAGTACTTGTGTGAACTCAACTTCGGCAGTACTTGGTGTATATTTCACACTGAGCTTGATATGTGTATCATATTGCCGCATGTATGAGCGAGAAGAGACGCTTCTCCATAAATCTAGAAGATTCGTGTGTATTCTTGCCCTGAGTATAGGAGATACGGAGGCCAGAATGACCTTGACTAGTTAGTCTGGCTTTAGCTTCCTCCCTTGCATTCTAGGCCGAATCTTTGAAAAGCCAACTGTAGTAGATAAGGAGACGGGCGCGGCTATGTCGATTCACTGATGGTATATTCGGCTCGCCCTTTTCGAGCGCTCCAGTCCTCTGTGTCGGATCTGCTAAATAAGAGAGCGCCTACAAATACAAGCTAGAGGAACAGCGTTCCAGCCGAATGCACGGCAACTTTTCGGAGCGGCTGGAGCGCCGATACAGAACCGGATACCGAGGGCAACTTCCACAACCACTCCACTGCCATGGCGCAAGGTACCGCCCCATACAAAGGGTCTAGCCAATACGATTTATCCATCCAGTGGCCCCGCCGCATGTCCGGACGGCCGCACAAAAAGTGGCAGCCTTCAATGCAGACGCCGGGTACTGCTGCCGTCCCCTGTCATGCGCCGAGCATTTCCTGTATTCGCTTCACAGGATCTGTGCGTTATCCTAATGCGGCGGCGTCCGAAAGAGAAAGAAGTCGATACGGCCGAAAGGCTGTATCGACTTCTTTCTCTTTCAACTCAACAGTGCAAGTGGCTGGAGTCACGGGACCGGTCCTCTGCCACGCGCTCCCACCGCTCCCATTTCAAAATCAGTGCGCCTGACAGCGCTAGGAGTCAGAGAACGGTGCGATCCGAAAATCTAAGAGCGCTCTGAAAGAACCCGGCGAATATACTTAGAGCGACTGACTTCGGCCAGTCGAGTGGGCATCGGCTTTTCAGAGTGCTCCAATGGGCTGGAAATTGACCAGCTGAATATACCAGCAGATTCTCTCTTCGATTAGGCACATTCACTCCCGCGCTAGCCAGCTTTCCTCTCGCTTTGGTTTTTGGCACAAGTTCGCTGATTAAACCCTTCATTTTTAGTTCATTGTCTCGTCGCCTTCATCCGTGACAATATCTCCAGGTACGCAGATCGACCTAGAGGGCAGTGCTGGTGCACTCTCATCGCAGCAAGGTGCAGAGTCCCCAAGAGCATCGCCTGGCCCAGCAGAGCCTACCACGGAGCTTCAGCCTGGCCGAGCTCTGCGAGCTTGGCTGCCATCGCCCTTCCTTAGGACGGCCTCCAGCTTACAAGTCCCGGACCAAGTGAGCAATGAAACTGACAACAGCCATAGCAGGTCGACACCTATACCACCTGAGGGCGACCACATTGGAGGGCAGGTAAGTTCCAGTGATGTGCTGGATAGACCTTGGTATGCAGGCAGCGATTGTGAGCAGGAGGACGCATCAGATGAATACAGGGTCTTCAACAGCATCGACACGAATCCAGGGTCTTCAACAGCATCGACACGGAAGAAAAATCGGACATATGTTCCGAACTTTGCAACAATATTGACTTGGCTGAGGATGTGCACAAGCCTCATAGACGAAGATATAATGTCACACCATGGCCGATTCCTTTAAAAATAACCGCAATTAAATTCTAACTCGAGTACTTGGATCGATCTTTTTGGGTAACATTACATGCAGAGTCAGGACGTCGGGAAAAAAATGGCAGCAACTTAGTACAGTTAAGTTTCAACCATGATTGTTTTGCTTATATGATTTGCGATTAAGCCCTGGGCGGGAAAACCTTTACGTAGCAATACGTTTGGTAATTTTAGAGTTGTTTGGCGTGTATCAGGTGAAAACAGTGCACCAGTTAGAAAAGGAAGTAATTAAAGCATATATTGATCATTGTAAAAGCACTAGTTCTGCTAAATACACCAAAACGGTACCATCATGCGTCGTTTGTTACCTTCCTTTTCAGAAGACCGCGTGTACTCCCACCCAGACGATATTACCAGCTGGTCCGAGGACATGCGTTTTTGACCTTCTATCAGGATTCTAGGCATTATTTACTACTTGGTGCACACAAAAGCCTGTGACCTGCAAGATGTGAAAGCCTACCGGAATCTGGAGTATTTCAACTACCTCCAAAGTGGCTGGGTTGGAAACCTCTCTGTTCCCCGGATCTACAAAGAGTTCTCCTTTGTGAGGGAACAGATGACGCCTTCGCAGAGCGTGAACCAGGCCTTCCACACTGCTTGGGCCTGTGCCAAAGACTGTGAAGAGATTTTGACAGATGGCTGTACCTGAATGGTGGGCCAAGCAAGAATATGCAGCCATGTTGGAGCGATTCTATGGAAAGTGGGCTTGGCTTGCACGGATGTCGCAGTGAATTGGAATTGGGGACAAAGCACAACAAGGCTCCAGCTAGGCTCGCAGACATTACATTCCATCTGCAGAACAGGACCGTGGACCCGGCGCCAAACAAGCTGTGGCTTCAACCAGTTTTGATGGCCATGGATAAGGTGCAAATGACAGACTTCCCCAGGAACACGCCATTCCAGAACCTCTTCAACATACCAGGTGAGCCTGGTTGTCTTAAAGATGACTTATAATTATGCTCACGAATTAAAGCCTATGGCCATGAAAACCCCAGGGAAGAACTACACTGGAAAAAAATTACAATAACGAACTGGAATGTTCAGTGAACGAAATAAATTAGGGGTTACATCACAACAGTAACCGATTTCTTAACAAAAGATTAGTAAACTGCGTTCGTCTTTTGTGGTATTTATTTATGCGTTATGATTTTATTATACAATGTTTCTATATTTGTTCCACATAAAAGCATACGCATGGTAAAGGTGTCCCTGCTGTACTGGAGGAGCTTGTACCAAAAAGCACCATTCAAAGATGTAAGCACATGCTCATACCCTTTGCCATGTACCCTTCTTGAGGAAAGAAAACAAAACTCGAAAGTTATGCAATATGTAGAATCGAAACACACTGAAGACAACAGAAAATTCACCAGGATTAGTCTGAAGAAAAAAAAAAAGGAGAGGGCAAACATTAAAAAATACAAAGGAGGTGATGATAGTGCATCAATAGCTCATTCACTTCTAAAGTTAAATAACTCTCGACACGAGCGTGACTTTATGCTTGCCACTCAATTAAAGATATTCATTTCTAGCACTGTTGTTCGCAATTTCAAGTGAAAACAGTTTCGCAAATTGAAATGTAATTTCATCTATCAAACGACGGCTTGTCTGTTTAGTAACCTTGTGAACCCTGGGTACAAAGGCTGCACAATTTTATGCAGGAACGCTGCTGCACATGACATTAAACGCCTCACGACGCAAAGAAGCTCCAGTTGCAGCTGGCGATGCTGTTGTGCCCTGCCATGGTAGCCACCTTGCCACGGACGCCCTGCCCAATACCTATGCACCTTGCAGAGTTCTACTCAAACTATCTTGCCATCAGTCCAGCTGCTGCGGCAGCCCTGGAAAAATCCACAAGGAGCCAGCAGACACTGGTGTGGTTCTTGGCACCGTGACTGCGACTAACCGCATCAAATGTAAACAGAGTTCCCAAAACGGAAAAAAAAACTTCCTGCGGGAATGCAGTGAAAGCTATGATGCGACCAGCATCCACAGGGAACACTGCAACCAGGCATGAGGAAATACATGAGCCAGTGGTACGGGCCCCGTTTCCTCGGTATCGTGGAGCGAATGTATCACAATGTGGCATGTTTGTGTGCAAGGAGCTGCCATGTCTCTCGGCAACACCGGGTGGTGTGATCGGAGAGGCCCTGTTGGAAATCAAGTGTGTGCATACAGATAACTGCAAGGAGATGATGAAGAGTCCAAAGAGCAAGTAGGATGTACGAGAGAGAACACAGTAGCCGCCCTTCCAGCACTCCCTTGAAGACGACGAGGAGTACTTCCTTGCCGACAACCACTACTTTGAGACGGACAAGAAGTACTACCTAACTGTCAAGTGCAGTGTCAGGTGTTTTGCACAGATCGGCGACTTAGTTCTTATTATTTGTGGAGCCTTCACGCCCAGATCCATTTGGGGATCGCATTCAAAGAGGGGTATGTCTCCAATATAATGCCGCGGCTTCGGAACTATTATTTTTGTGAGGTCCGGCCGAGGCTTGAGGACCTCCAGCGCCGGAGAGAGCTGGAAATTTCCGATGTGTACAAGGACCTATGTGGTCGTTAGCCATTGAGTATGACTGGAACCCCGCCGCACCAGACGAACGCCAAGAATAAAAGACGAGACTTCTATCACTCTGTAATCCAGTTGTCTGTTGATGAATGAGGAATGTAAGCTAGCAGATAACAGTGGGATGTGACACTGTCCACATCGCGGACACGACATGAGCAATCAAAACCAATGCAGAAAGTTTCACAGGCCCAGCAGATTTACGTAAAAGCTTGACAGTAGTGCGTAACTCGAACAGAACAAAGCAGAGAGGAAATACAAAAGGCAGAATAAGAATCTTAAACATGGAATGGAGACAAGATCCAAGCATAAAGTTTAAAAAAGATATGTCGCACTAAAAATAAAAAATAAATTGAAAGGTAACTACAGACATCACAAGACAACAGGTGTGCTTAAATTCCATTTACCGTTTCCCTCACTGTTCTGTCGCGATACATATAATACACGCCCAATTCAGCTCTAAGGCAAGGTGCTGGCATTCTTCCTCGGACCCTTCAATGCCGGGACGAGGTACCCGCAGTCCAACAGAGGCCTATTGTGAACAATACGGCGTGTAACCAACATTTGGATGGCATGTGAGAGGACCCCTAGCTGGTCTAAATTAATCAAAGTCCTTCGCTGAGGCTTGCTGGATGCCCTTGATTGGTTTCGCTCATAAACGCTCAAATTAACACCGACAAGTCCAACCACACTTATTCAACTATCTTTAAGCATCACCTGAATGCAATGGTATTTGGGTCAATTTTTGCCTTGAGTTGGGTTGTATAAAAATATGAGAAGCAGTCAGAACGTAAACTTTACACTAGCTTCCAAATATCTGTTCCTCCGGTGTGTGGCGAAATTGGCAGAGGCACTTCCAATCAGAAAAGGCTAATTCTCAGTCATATGTAAGGAGAGAGCATCACAGCAGTACATCGGAGTCGTTTCTCTCATTGGGCCTATTAAGAGGCGGCTTCAGGTTGCACAGTCCTGCAACCACAAAGACCATGAAACTGATGGTCTCCTTAGATGTGATGGGCAAAGACTGCTTAAAACTCCTATACGTCTAGATCCAGCTAATGGCCCGCTCCACATGGATTCGGACACCTGCGATGCGTCTTGTCAAATTTACATCCCGCTCACTCAGCTGTGCTTCCTGGAGGAAAAATAAAAACCTGAGTAAGACACTAGACGCATCGATATCGGGCTTAGTACCTTTTGTGAAAGCAGGCACGTTCAGTTTTAAATCCTGGGCCTCTAGATCGGGCTGCATCATAAAACCGCGGTCAGCCATGACCTCGTCGCCTCGTACCAGTTAGTCGTTGATGCCGCACTCGCGCATAATGAGTTTATGAGAGGCACGGCCTCTCTAAGCGTCGGAGAATTGCATAATATACCTATTTAGAGCAATGTTCACAAGAAACTTCACTGTATTATGCGCCTTGTAGCAACTGTATGTCTGCGCCCGAGGCATCAGCTTACTGGACCGCTGCAAATCTACCTCGGTAAATCAATAATACAGGTCGTTCTGCCATGGTGAACGACTGTGGCATGCTGATATGGATAATATCCCTTGGTAGCCAAAGTACAACCCACTCCATGACCGTCTTGAGTCGTCCCAGCATAGCCTTCACAGCATTGCCGACACTCGACACGGAAATAAAAAAAAAATATCCTTGAAAGATGGCCATACAAAAGCCCGAAGTGAAGTCTCATAAGGCAATGAAGAAGCTCGTATTTTATCCAAAACTGCCGAACTTTCGCACGCAAAGCAGTGACGGCACCTGCCAAGCTTTCAAAGACTGCTCCGGACACACCAGTATACAAAACAATGTCGCTTCCTGAGAGTCCATTCATCATAGAGCGCCGTGGGAAGCCGGCAGGAGCTACTGGTCGACTGTAGGAGTCGTCATCCTGGAAGCGCTCCCACTGAGTGCCTTGATCTTTTCGTGTGATTTAATGTGTGAACATAATAATCAGAAGACATTATCAGTAGGTTTTTTTTTTTAAGTCTGATTGGTCAAACTGCACCAAAACAATTCTAAACTCTTTAAAGCCGAAATAAATTTTCAGTAGGGTAAACAATTATTTTTCCAGGTAACGTGTGTTCAAAGTACACCCAAGAATACTAGATGCATCAAAGATTGTGATAGGGTCTCTCTTTTGTAAAAAAATGGTACGTCATATTTCGTGATAACAGGACTCGGCTTATAAAACGACGTCGTCAAGGGGTTAACTAAGAACACTGATGAAGCTTCGCTGCAAAAGCAAATGCATTGGTTAAATTATCATGTACCACATGCCCTACTCGGAATTAAGTAAGAAGAATTAAGTTTTTGGCTGACAGGTTACTGCATCAGATAATATGAATCGATTTATAAAGAGGCACACAACATTTCCTCACCTGCGTCGCACAGGGTCCGCCAGGTCGGTCGCTGCCACCGATCGATGGTTCAGCCCGCTGGAAAACACGAGTTGTTGCATCATTGTCTGCTACCATCTCGACTGAATGCAGTGATCAATAGTCATAAAAGTAAACGTGAAATATTTTGTTGCCTGTGTCACACGGGCTGGGTTGGCTGTTGATGGATACGTCCTCCAACTAAAAAATATGCGTTATCCTTAACACGATACTCCATGCCAACACTGCGCATGGCTGGCAGCCTCAAAATGAGCTTACCACATCTGTAGCCAGAGGCAGAAAGACTGCCGGTCTGCGTTACACCTGGGGGCTGGAGAAAAACACGTTGTTGTGTCATTTTCTGCTACAATCTGAACTGCCTACGGTAGGTCAATAGTCATGAAAGTGAGCACAAAATCTTTCCTTTATCTGTGTCGCGCACGCCATGGTAGCTTGGTCGCCAGTCGAAGCGTCTTCCGACTAAAAAATACTCGTTGTAATCATTAATACGATACCTCTTGCCAACGCCGTGCATGGCTGGCAGCCTCAAAATGAGCTTGCGACATCTGTGGCCAAGGCAGGAAGACTGCCGGTCTGCGCTACACCTGGGACCTGGAGAAAAACACATTCTGGTCTCATTTTTGCTATAATCTCAACTGCCCGCAGTGATCAATAGTCATGAAAGTAATAGCAAAACTGTCTTTACCTGTATCGCAGAAGCCGTGGTAGCTTTGTCTCTGGTCGAAGCATCCTACGACTAAAAAGTACACGTTGTAATCGTTACCAGGATACCCCTTGCCCATGCTCCGCGTGGCAGGCAGCCTTAAAATGAGCTTACCACATCTGTGGTCAAGGGAGGAAGACTGCCGGTCTGCGTCAAACCTGGGAGCTGGAGAAACAGACGTTGTTGTGGCATTTTCTGTTACAATCTCGACTGCCTGCAGTGACCAATAGTCGTGAAAGTAAACACGAAATCTTTCATTACATGTGTAGCCCAAGCCATGGCAGCTTTGTCACTGGTCGAAGAGTCCTCCGACTAAAAATACACGTTGCAATCTTAACACGATATCTCTCACCAACGCTGCGCACGGCTGACAGCCTCAAAATCAGCTTACCACATCTGTGGCCGAGGCAGAATGATTTCCGGTCTGCGTTTACACCTGGGAGCTGGAGAAAAGCACGTTGTTGTGGCATTTTCTCCTACAACCTCGACTGCCTGCATAGATTAGTAGTCTTGAAAGTAGACACAAAATCTTTTAGAGAGCTGCTCATAGGCGCCCGTTTCCGGGTTGAGCGGCGTCGGAGTCGACATCGGCGTCGGTGTAACCGCGCGTTGCATTACGGGACCTTTCCCATAATAATGTCACACGTGACGTCACGTGTGACGTCACGAAGGTAAAATTGGGTCACAAGGGTCACGGGGGTCGTCACATGATGTCACAAGGGTAAACTTTTCCCGCTAAATTTGGTTGGAAAATTTTCCGCTAAATTTAGTGGGGAAAGTTTCCCGCCAAATCTAGCAAAAACATTTCCCGCCAAATTTACCGAAAAATCTTACCTTCGTGACGTCACACCTGACGTCATGCGTGAAGTCATTATGGAAAACGTCCGATAATGCAACGCGCGGTTGCATTAAGGGACGTCACGTGACTTTAACACCAATTCAATTTCCCCGCTAAATACAGCGGGAAACTTTTCGCAAAATTTCCCCGCTAAATTTAGTGGAAATTGTTGGTAAATTTCCCGCTAAAATTAGCAGGAATATTTTCCCCCTAAATTTAGCCGGAAAATTAGCGTTAATTTAGCGGGAAATTTTGAGAAATTTTCTCGCTAAATGGGAGGGGAGCAGGAGAGGAGGAGGGCAGAGCACAGAGATTGAGCAGGGACATACCCTCCTCTGCGTACCCTCCCCTTCTCCTAGTCAAGTGCTGCGATCTAATTCGGCATTACAGAGAATTGTAAACGTCTTTCTTTTATTTTTTTACCCGTGTCGAGCAAGCCGTGGCAGTTTGGTCGCTAGTCAAAGTGTCCTCCGACTGAAAAATACACTTTGTAATCATTAATTCGATACCCCTTGCCAACACTGCGCATGACTGACAGTCTGAAAATGAGCTTTGCACAGTAAAAGGATAAAAGCGCTAAAAAAACGGACCACTGAAAAAGAGACCGACACAGAGCACTAAGCACTAGGGGTGTGCGAATATTCGCCATTTTCGAATAACGAATCGAATATTACCCTATTCGATTCGTTAATCGAATCGAATAATAATTTTCAAAAGTTTCGAATATTTTTCGAATAATTTCCGAATAGTGGTTACGGTGTCGCGCCGCGAGTTTCCCTTAACAGGCGTCCCACAACGCGCCGGCACGCCTGCCATACGTGCCCGCAAGATGGCAATATGTACCCTCTTCTCCTAGACAATGACTACCATCATCGGCAGCTACAGTTTCTCTCTATACGTACGTTTCTGCTGCCTCCATTAGGAACCACTGTATTAAGTATAACCCGCATGTAAGCGATTTGCCGAGAGACGAGACAGGTGACGTCGACCCGCTTCGCTGTCGCTCGGTCAGTCGCGCGATGAGGCAAGGCGCATGAAAGTGACGTGAGCAAGCGACCAAGGCGATGAGCACGTTTTCTAGAAATCCAAACACCGAGCGACGCGACGAGCGACCGTGAGAAATCTCCGTCTCTCGCAGCTGACTCTCGTTGCTGTCGCTTGTCTCGTCGCTCGCTCACTCGCTTACATGCGGTTCAGCCCTTAGGAACCGCTTTCGCACGAGACTGCTCGTGCACGCTTTCGGAAAGCGTGTCGTGGAGACGTTTCAAAACTGGTAGCAACGGTACCACCGCTCTCTATGAGCGAAGTAGAAATGGTAGACGCGGGAAGTTTTTCGAAGAAAAAGTGCAGTACAGTGTGGAAGTTTTTCGGCCACTCCCAAGCAACCAAATGAAGAAGCCGCAAAAGCTGCTTGTGTCCAGTATTTCCCAACACTTTCCATGGTTGTTCCCCTCTTTGAGTGTATGAAGATGTTGCTTTTTGATGGTCACAAGTGCAACAAAACAACGCGTTTTCCTAGAATCTTCTCAGATCAGTGAAAACAAGGTTCCTGGACGTACGCACACAGGCACATCACGCCCTTGCCATCTGCCTTGATCCTCGATTCAAGGACATCTGCTACAACAATTGGAATAAAAATAGAACGTAGAGTTCCTACTAAGTACAATGCTTCATTATGTACCGGGCTCAAGCAAACTGTGATTTTATGTTCAGCATCCGCGTGAACCGTGATATTATGTTTAGTATTCTAATATTTTAGTAGCTTTTGTCTGTATTTAATTATATATCGTTGAACTCCAGTCATTATCGTCTAGTCGCGTTTTTACAATAATTTTCAGAACATTTTGGAACACTGTTCCAAAATGTTCTGAAAATTATTGTCTCTCTTTGCACATCTTTAGTAGCTGTCTACTTACTATTCGGAAACTATTCGAAAATTATTCGATTCGTATTCGTATTCGATTCGGTGCCACAATTATTCGATTCGTATTCGATTCGGTTTCAAAAATCACTATTCGCACACCCCTACTAAGCACATCTGTGGCCAAGGTAGGAAGACCGTTGCTGTATAATAGTATTTATACGACAACTGCAACATATCATAGATAAAGGCCTGACAACAAGGATTTTGTCAATGTTCGAGAAGATATCTGGTTGCATGACGAGGGTGTTTGTAACCTGAACCAATGCAATGTTTAGTCCCTTATTTCATTGCAATGAAGCAATGCAATGAATAGGCAAGAGGCGCTGGTATGAGCAATTAAAATTAATTGAACTGCCATGTTGACAAAAAGATATTGTGATAAGTTATTGAAATTTTTATACTATACTATACTATACCCGTTTTCACCTCAAGAACCGTAGTAAAAAAAGTCCGGCTCCTCGCGGAACATTACTAATTTTCCCTTTTATGAGGAGAATTAATACATATCTAGGTGCATTTTAGATTAGATACTGTAAACGACTTAATTTTCGCGGGCTCCAATTTTCGCGAATCGGGCCAAAGCTGAAAATTCGAAATTATTCGCGGGTTCTAATTATCGCGAATCGAGTGTAGCTTCCGTAGCGTTCACATATTGCCCGAATTGTTCGCGGGACGTAATTTTCGCGAATTGTAGGGCATTCGCGAAATTCGCGAAAATTTAGTCGTTTACAGTATATGTAACCTTATCAAGACGTATATGTTTCGAACGCCAAAAGCATCGCTTCTTCCTCCGACAACCAAATTTTGTAAGAACTACTTCGCCCGGCGTATGAACAATGCGCAAAACGTCCTTTTTTCTTGAGGTGAAAACGAGCATAGTGTGCTCCTGGCTTATGATTTCCATTAGCAAGAACGGAAGTAGAGGTTTTTTTTGTTTTTTTTTCAAGCATTCACCTGTGTATTGTTTTCTTGGGCACCATCAGGGGCTCTCTTCTTTTGTAACATAAATATACACAGTGTTATGAGTAGTTCTAAGTTTTCTAGTCATAGTCACCTCTTTTTTCTGAAGGTGGGTGCTCTTCTCGACGCCACAGACGTCGCCGTCCAAGAACCACCACTAGAGAAACATTTGTTAACGCTGCTGCGCAATGAAATGCAATTAGTGAATACGCGCCGACACTCGCTTTGCTTGGCGTGCTCTCTACATGCTACACATTAAAACACCCATAATCGTGTAAAAAGGGTGGGAAAAGGGTGTAAGTTAGGAAAAACACCCTTTTTACACCTTTCACACAATTTCTGAATATCGGTGGGTGTAAAAAGGGTGTGCTGACATTTTTTCATCCCTTCCACGCCTTTTTTATGCCCCAGTTGTAGCGATGGTGTCTGAAATCGTGTCAAAAGGGTGTATGGGCAAATTTTACGCCCTTCATTCACACAGTGTGAAAGGGGCGTTATGGTGATGCAGTCGAATACACCCATCATTTCATATCCGTTAATGTTCATTGCTTTGGTGAAACTGTTTCTGATGTACGGTGGTACAAACATCCAGTGTAATTAATCGCCACATGAAGTCGCGTATGATTAGGAAGTGCTAGAGAATAGTTTTTGCAACTCCGATCGAACTCACCGTGCGACAGGAGCCGACAATTACGTGTCGCGCGTGCGTCAGTTTTATCAGTTCAAATTCTATTAAAAACAATTACCTCCACTTGCAAAAGATTAACGAAGACGTGTAAATATATAGCCCAGGCAGCACACTGTATTGCGTCGATATAAGATCAATTCTGAAAGATTGTGCCGTTACCATTTCGGTCCAGCCAATATCTGTAAAAAAAGGGATGGGTCGCGCCGACGCCATCCTGGCATACCGTATGCGACGCCGTTTTTGTGGAGTGTCAAGAGTGTCCTGCGTAAATGGGCTATGCCGGGGAGGTATTTATATTTCTTAACCGCCTAAAATCCGACGTTCAAAAAGAAAAGAAAAAATGAAAGCCGTTTACAACTCCCTGTAACGCCGAATTAAAGCGCAGCTCTTGAGGAGGAGGGGAAGGCACGGGGGGCGGGGTCACGTGACCTCGGCGGAGAAAATGTTCCGCTAAATTTAGCTTGGAAAATTTTTCGCTAGATTTAGCGGGAAAACTTTTCCGCTAAATTTAACGCGGAAACTTTTCCGCTAAATTTGGCGGGGAAAATTTTCCGCTAGATTTAGCGGGGAAAATTTTCCGCTAGATTTAGCGGGGAAAATTTTCCGCTGAATTTAGCGGGGAAAATTTTCCTCTATATTTAACGGGGAAAATTTTCCCCTCTAAATCTAGCGGGGAAAATTCTCCGCTAGATTTAGCGGGGAAAATTTTCGGCTAGATTTAGCGGGAAAATTTTTCCGCTAGATTTAGCGGGAAAATTTTTCCGCTAAATTTAGCGGAGAAAATTTTCCGCTAAATTTAGTTTACCCATCATGCACCGCGCGGTTACGCCGACGGCGACGGCGACGCCGCTCAAGCCGGAAACGGGCGCCTAAAGAGCTGCGCTCTGAAACAAGATTAAGCAAAACGGAATCTGCTGACTTTTAACCCGAGAAAGACCTCCTGCGCTGAAACCTTGAACAAACTGTGTCGCCCTTATTTCGGGTATTACAAACTCACCTGACTGCCTCGTACACTGATCTCAATGACAATTGCTGGATCGCGTTTGCCCGCTCCGCGAATGCGGTCACTGGCGGCCATCTTTAGGTAGAGTTATATCACCTCTAGCCTCGGTACATCTGCTGAAGCCACTTGGCAGCCACCATCATGCATCCATGGCAGACGACGTTTTGGCAGTTGTGGTGGCAGGCTGCCATCAAAATAGCGTGGGTGATATTCCGTGATTGATTGAAATTGTTTGACGAAACATGTTTTTGAAACCCGGCGTGAACGGTAGCCCGATTTTTGAGGACCCGGTGAAAGTTTCACGAAATCGCGCAGCACCGGGGAAAAGCAGCACAGCACCCATCGAAAGTCGCATCAAAAAGAGCATCGAAAGCAGACGCCGGTACCAGACCGGTACGTAGTCTGCTTTCGATGCGAGCTGCGCTGCTTTCCCCCGTTGCTGCGCTTTCGTAGAACTTTCGCCGAGTCCTCAAAGATGAGGCTACCGTTCACGCCGGGTTTCAAGAATTTGCTTCGTCGAACAACTTCAATCAAGCACGAAATATCACCCACGGTACAGTGTACTAGATCTACGGCTATTTTATGGCAGCCTGCCGCCATTGCGTTGTCCGCCATATTACTATGATGGCTAGAGATGATATAACTCTACCTAAAGATGGCCGACCGTGGCCGCATTCCGGTCCATAGGCAGAGCTCGTCAAACGCGATCCAGCAATTGTCATAGAGATCAGTGGCCTCGTACTACTTATAGCACCTTCACCGAGATTTAATTTTTGTGTGTAGTTCTGAAGAAACAATGCCACAAGACAATCGAAAGTGCCGAATTCATGACGCCTCCGCTAGGGTACGCGATTCTCACCTCTGCGTGGTGACGCCAAAATACCTAATGTCCAGACGTTTTTTTTTTCGTTTTTTTTTTGTACGCGTAAAATTACGTTTTTTTTTTGGTTTATGCTCTCAGCGTCTTAGCTTTGACCCGTGATTCGACGCCGTTCGAATTCATTTTGTGTATTTATTTTGTGATTTCGCGGTCGGCATCAGAGGAGGCACGCTACTACATAAAGACTATTGACGTGTCCCATCTTGCGACCCTCCCTGGGCAACGCAGCTGGCTATACACCTTTCTAAGAAACACTCGACCCCAGGCGCAGCAAACCGTTTTCGAGCCCAGTCACTGGGTTTGAGGCTAGACTCTCACCGGCGTCCCTGCTAACCCTAACCGAGTGGACTGTGATTTCAATAGGCGCAGCCTACGTCGGCGCAGTTTCAAACACTTCTGGCGGCTAAATTCTCGTCTTTTCCCGCTGTATTTTGTGCTTCATGGTAAAATGTATTTTCCTGAGGTTATTGAGAAAGGCATTGTACCACATTTAAAAAAAAAACAATAAAAACCTATAAACTATTTTTGTTTGGTACGCACGCGACCGAACGAATGCAAATGGAGTGTATAGTTCTAGTTTTTTGTTGATATTTTTTTACGATAAGGTCTACGGTGCCGCGCGATTAGCCGCATGTCAAACGACAAAGCGCTAAGCTGTCGAAAATAATTTACAACAGAAGATAGCCGAAAGGCATGCATTTTTCAGGCTCGCAAATAACGTGTTTACCAATGGACAGGACACGGATATACAATTTAGCAAGTGTTAAAATTCTAACAATATATTGTACGTACCCACGATGCAGCGTTATCTGAAATTAATTTATTTGAGAAAGATCTCAAATCACGCAGTCACAGTCGACGACAGTCACATCTTGACGATCGGGCGGAATCCAAGATGACTTCATTTTGGACACGTTTTGGGGAGAGCTTTTTTTTTCAGAACAGCACCAAGGCAAAGAAACGAACGCGACTGACCCGTTTCCCACCCCAACCCGGACAACTATTTTTGAAGATGACTGAGGATTCTACGCGTATCATCTCTTGGAGGGAAGGGGGGGGGGGGGGGGGGGGGAGCAATGTTCGCAAAATCGCGTCGATGGCCGTTCGACGTCCTTCACCTCCTTCGTTCCCCGTGAATGTCGACCAGAAAAGCTTGAATGGCAGGCACTTCCCAGCCATATTTTTCACACTGGAAGATAACACAAAAAGAATAAGTAGCACGCATCATACTTGGGTAGTAATTCAATTACTGCAATTGAATTACTGTAATTTAATTACTTTTCTTGGTAATTTGTAATTGTAATTAATTACGTTTGGCTAAAAGAAATTGTAATTGTAATTTAATTACTTTCTAGCGTCAGTAATTCCGAAATTTCAGGCACAATTACAATTACTTTTGCAAAATTTCGCGGCGTCGACGGAACCTCTCTGAAAGCCTCAGCGCTCGCAAAAGCGGCCTAGCTCTCGGTGAAACACACAGACACAAACTCACGCACAACGTAAATAGCGTCGCAATGTTTGTTGTTTTGTTGTTTACACTGCGGGCTTAGAGACAATCCTCTTTGGAGCCTATCTCAACGGCGCCGTGTAGCGCCGTCTGCTGTGCGAGCAGAAAACAAGAGCGTAAACATGCCAAAATATTGAAAGAAAAACATTCGAGCTTCAGCTTTCAGCCGAGATTGGGAATTTTAATTGTCTATCAATTTTTTTTTTCTTTTTTGACATTTTTTTTATGTTCCTCTTCCAGTACTGTTGCATATGCGTATCTTTGTATTATTTTCAAGATAATTTCTCGTTGATTTTATTTCGGATATAATTTGCATAAGCACTTTGAGACTGACCTCGCACCTGCGAATATTGTCACCAATGATTCGGGAGCCCCGATTCGGTTCTTATATATTTCTGAGCCATTATAATTTCAACTCAATGTAAATAATTTACAATCCCATGATGTTTGTATGTGAATGTGATCGTATTAGCGCATGTGGATTTTACTTTCATATTAATACTTGTAAAATATTCTAATATGAATAATTGCCACATTTTTATTTGCCTGGCTAACTAAAGTCTGTCAACCCAATTTTTCCTTTAGCGATCTGGCGTCTTCCAGACACCAGATCGCTTTTTCGGTCGCGCTCCAGTCACCTAGCTGTGTTTGGAGCTTCGCATTTGTCCTTTGTCCCTCTTGTTCTCCTTTTCCAGGGATTATTTTCCTCATTCTTGTCCAGCTCGCTCGCACTTTTGCATTTAATTGCATTATAATCCAGCATACGAACTAATTTATTATTATTAAAAATATAAGAACGTAGTACTTTGCTCCATACTGTCAAGTTCTATCACGAATTTAACAAAATTCATAAAAAGAAAGTACAATGCGTGAACATTGAAGTAAGGAATGAACAAATATTTTGCATTCTATACAACTCGTTTAAAGTTATGTGGCCCAAGTCAGGTCGCTCTCAGAAATAAGTAATTGTAAAGTAATTGCATTACTTTTGAAAAGTAATTTGTAATTGTAATTAATTACTTTTCACGTAGTAGTAATTCTAATTGTAGTTAAACTACTTTTGAAGCAAAGTAATTGTAATTGTAATTAAATTACATTTTGGAAGTAATTTACCCATGTATGGCACGCATAAAAATAATAAAATTAAGGGGAAACTTTCAAGAGGTGCCAGAAAACGTCGAATGCAAAACCGCAAAAACGTAGGTAGAGAACCGCGCTGAGCTGGTCTTTACGGTCCAAGAGAGTGGCAGATAATTTCTAGCTGACAGAGAGCGCGGCAGTTGCACCAGCCGCATCAGCATCAGTAACATGGCGGCGGCCTAGGAGCGTTTTTTGGAAAGGTGTATACAAAGCAGCAGAGGAAGATTAGCTGCTTTGTCCACCCCCCTTTGACCTAGTCTTCTGATAAGCCTCCACACCTTTTGTGTCTTCGTGTGGCTGTGAGCGAGTGCGAAGACCGCTTCTAGCGAATCATAGGGGTAGAGCGAAACACGTGACCGCTCTCCGTAGGACAAAAACACTTGGACGAAAATTTGTCACGTGACTCGCTCTGACGCGCTGATGGGCTCACTGGGCCGTAGTTTTTGCCGTATTTCAAGTTATCGTGAGTTGTAGGGACCACCTAGGTCCGGTTTCCAAAAAGGGGCGCCCGTCAGGCGTCAGTGTTCTCCTGCTTTTCATGCGTTGCAGTCGCCGCCGTGACTTTTCGTCTTGAACGGCCGGAATACGTCCATACTAACTTTTTGGTAAGGGTCATTTATTTAGTCGGAGTCCATGGAATTATTGTGCTGTGTTTGTTGGACGCGTTTCGACAAAGAGCTGCTCATCGGCGGTCGCGAGACTCCCGCTGAATGTGATGGTCCGCCTTCAACCTCGACATAGTGTTTGCGTTGTTTTGTGCTGCCCGAATCGGATTGTGCATCTATCACGACAGAGAGCTGCTCATCGGCGACCGCGAGACTTCCTCGACATTGTGTTTGTGAATTGTTCTGTGCTGCCCGAATCGGATTATGCATCTATCATGGATTACATGAGATCGCTGTTTTATTTGTAAGTACTCCGCAAGCATGCTTCTGATAGTAGTCCTGCTTGCGTCTCAATTAACCATTTTACTGTTTACAAACATGAACTGCCGCTTACGCCCCAAGCAACTCCCAGTCGGTCCGTCTTTGCCAGCCTGTCGAGTTTTGCTTACTTCACCAGAGCTAGAAAGCATTAGGCGAAGGAAAGACTTACTAAAAGTTGAGTGCATTTATTTTAAGCCTCTAAGAAGTTTGTACCTTTGTCACGAAAACTTAACATTAGGTAACAAATGCTCGCGTTTGAGGTTTGACATTGGTTTCTCGCGAATTCGCGACAGAAGTGGATGAGATCCCCGCTCATTTTTTTCTGGATTGCAAAAATAAAGTGGTGCACATGTTTCAACTTGTTAGGGATCATTTCTCCGTAAATACTTTTTGATGAAGTGCTGCGGGGGTCTTAGCCCTATTTTGTGGATGTGCTACACATTTTGTATTACCTCTTCTAGCTGAATGAAGTGAGAGTTACTGCGCAGGCGAGCTGGTGAAGGATCATGGTGACAAAAACCCCGAGACTAGGGCAAAAAAAATCGGGACAACACAACACTTCTCAAAACCTTTTGAGACAGTGTTGTGTTGTCCCAATTTTGTCACAACAACACTTTCTCAAAAGTGTTTGAAACAGTGTTGTGATGTTCCAATATTTTGTCACTAGTCTCGGGGTTTTTTCACCCTGCTCTTCCAGCTGCAGTATACCCTTTTGGAAGGGTGTACTGCTGCCATCACAACCTAATAAAACGGTGTAGAGCAGAATCACACCTTTCTGCGTAGGGCGTAAGGAATTACTCCGGTTTTTGAGGGTGTGAGAAATAACACCTTTATTCTAGTGCGATTTTGTACACCAATAAGGGGGTGAGTTGTGACCGATGCCATTTACATCAATAAGGGTGTGAAAATGTTTAGTCTGCTAGTAGCTGACAAAAACGCCGTGTATGATGTGCCAAGTAAGTGTAGCACGGTATGGCTGCTCGCGGGTGTTGATCTCGCGACATGGCTCTTGAGCCACGGAGGCGAGCGTGAGTTTGAAAGGAAAGAAGGCAAAAGGAACTTTCGCTTGTTCTATGAACGACTTTATGTGCTTCCAGTGCGAGCGTGCCGCCTTTTGCAGTGCATCGAGTACGTGTGAGTGCCTATAAAAAAATAGAGGCGTTGGTGCAGCCTGTAAGCCAGCCTCCATGAAATACGAAAAGGCAAATGAAAAGAAGGTTTGTTCTCTGTGTCATGTTGATGACTTTAATAGGCTGCCGGACAAAAATTAGGTATCTAGGCGCTAAGGGACAAACGAAACGCACGAAACTTTCGATTGTATCCGAGGGCGGGCATCGCTAACGGGTACTCTCTCGTCCGCATACCGTCGAAAAAATGGCGAGAGCCCACACGAAAAGACGCGGATGGCGAAAGCCCTTTTCGATTTACGGCACTCAACCACTGTCAACGCGAATCTCAGTCTGCATGAAATCGGTGGAGAAAAACCATGTTGCAGCCACATTTTTCCTACTGAATGTTGTGCTGTCAGCAGCGAGTTTTCACTTCCGTTGGTTGTTGGTTGCAATCGTAGACGATGCAGTGCTGCCCAGAAGGTCCCGGGTGAGAATACGCCATTAAAAGACACGAACAAAAGCTCCCAAAAAAGTTCAAAAGCAATATCCAATGTAGCGAGCCGCACGTATACAGCTACCCAGCATCACAGTCCATTGATTTAGGGCTAGCTTGAATGCCAAGGAAAATCTCGGAAAACCTACTCTCGAAATCAATGACGCTTTTCACAAATTATTTGTCTTCCCAGGGATCGAGATTTCCTTGGAAATGTGTATAGTTCTGCCACTTGTTTGACGACTTTGGCCCGTAGCTGCCAGATACCAACGGAACTATCAAGAATCGAAGCCTAACTTTGGTACTTTCTTTGCGACTTGTGCCCGAAGATGCCACATGACAGCCGAACTACTAGGCAGTAAGGCTTACCCTGGCGCTCGTTTGGCGATATCGGCCCAACGAGGAGAAATAACAGCCGAACTACCAGGGAGTGAAGCCTAACTTTGGCACTTTGGCGAATTAGGGTCAAAATACCCTGACTCTTGCCAAAGAAAGTAAAATTTGACTATACCTTGGCTTCTTCGGTTTTTCGAGGCCGAAAACTCTCAGACATTTGCCGAATGTTGGCCAAGAGCTCTGTGCTACCTGGGACGCTAACCAGCTTGCCAGTTTATTAACCTTTTCTTATATAGGTACATACCACATTTCTTTTCTTTTCATTTGTGTACATTAAAGGCCCCAGGGGGGCATTACACAAAAGGGGTAATTTTAAGCAGATTGAACAAAAACCTCAAAAGATATACAAATGCAGTTTAAAGACGACCATTTTTTTCATTAACTACTTGGACATTCTAACCTGAAAGGGCTTGTAGGGAGCTATAAATACGAATTCTCAGTGACACAGGTAGGGCCTTTAAGTCACTTTTACATGAAAGAAGAGTCAAGCTTTTGAACGCGTTCGTTTTGCCAAGAGACAAAGTAATGGTCACGACAAAGAGATATGTGATTGGCTGATGAAAACAATTTGGGATCAGCCCAGGGCTTGAAGAACAGGTTATAAAAGAGACATTCTGTCTATAGCAATATTACCTTTAGAAAAAAATAATGAGATTGAACTCTTGAGTGCGAAATTGCACAAGAAAAATTAGTCGTGTAAGACGAGGCGAGTTGCACCGTTTTGAATAATTTCTAACGTGTCAGAGTGATAGATCTAATCCGGATTCCAAATGGTAGAAGTGTATTCCAGTTTCGACCTGGAAAGCGTGCAGTAGGCTAGGTGCTTAATCTGCGGCAAGACTTGATAAAGATGGCGTCTTAAAAATCCGAATATCGTATTAGCAATTAAAGTTACATGCTTAAAGCTTGCAAGGGAGATACTGGAGTCCCTAGCCATTGAGGTGAACGAGGACGACTGTGTAAGTGTCGCCTCCATTACGCTATTTTCCAAAGCAAAGCTGTATCTGCAGGGAGCGCCCCATGTGAGCAAACAAGTTGGGAGCAAGTGAACGCTATCCATCAGGGATCACACCGAAGAAATAGTTACCCTTGGGAACGCATTGTTTTATTTCATGAGTGTCGAAGAAAAAAATAAATGGTTGATAGCCCAGCAGTATGTGTCTCTTTTTCTCCACTACGTCGTTTTTCTCTCTATGTTCAGCTGGAAAAATTTAGAGGCATGTAAAACCGACCAGCTCAACTCCAGGCAGTCAAAAATTACATTCTCAATATCGGTTTTCCAGGAGAGGTCGGAGGTTAGGTGCACGCCAAGGAATTTGAAAGATGAGACCTTCTCTATTGGCTCGAGAGTGAGTTGATAGATTTAAGTGATTGGATTACTATATTTAAAATAATCTTGCAACCCATTTTGATCATTCCTGCCAGAACTCTTCTATGCAGATTGCGGCATAAGTAGGGGTTGCTTCTTTATGATCTGTTTTTTTTTTCATGTTCGGGGGTATTTTATGGTATATTTTGTTTCACAGATGCGCTGACTTTCTGTGTCTATTTTCACTGTCACTCAAAAATTTCCATTAAAGGGGCTTTTAGCAAATAGCCTGAAAACAAACTTATCCTGAACGGTATCTGCAACCCTCAACGCCGTGCTCCCATAGGACGAGCAACACTAAAAGATTCGCTATATTCCAGTACAGAAATGGTCCTACCTTTTCAGCGCTTCAATCCCCTTCAGCCCATAGAACCCCTTCAACCCTTCAAACCTTATCATCCCGTCAGACCCTTCAGCCCATACCCCCTTTGCCCATCAACCCTTCAGACACCAAAATGACCGAACCATGAAAAAATGCAGCTTAAAACGTTATAGAGAAATTATTTGAGACATTAAGTTTTACATGCACGTTATAACTCAAAAAGACGAAGAACCAACGTGTGGTCAAACCAGGGCGCAAATAGTTGTGGACGAACGCGATCAGATCAAATAGGGACAACCGAGTTTTTTGTTGCAAAAATATCTTTGCAGGTCCTCACAATGCCGCTGGGTAAATTACTGCTGTTCTATTAGATCAACAAATAGAACCAAGCAGTTGCATCACAGATACATGATGCACGCGATCAGTAGCACACTTAGCGAAAACCACAAACCTGCAACCAACATCCGCTGCCGTTGAGAAATCCTAAGCACAGTCACGGTGTCGTCCCTGATGCCGTCGCGGCGGCGTCTCCGGCGTCTTTCTCGCTCGCTGGATGCTTCTGGAGCCGGAGGGACCAAGAGGCGCAAGAAACAGGGCTCTGAAAGACGTTTTCTCCATCAGAACACCCAGCTGTTCTAGAAGATAGCTACCACGCATGGAACGGGAAGCCTGCACTGAGCACCTGCCCGTTGTTCCGCATTTAGTATGCGCTCGTTGACGGAGAAAAAAGGGGCGACCAGCTTCTGACGACGGCTGCATTTCTATTTCCTAAAAACAGGTTTTCTTCAAACAACAAAAAACCTCCTTTTATTTTTCTTGCGCACCCTCTCTTCCTCGTAAGCGAGGGAGAAGGGCGCGTGAGTCGGGTCCTTGGCCGTCCCTAGTCCAGCCGGTGAAACACATACAGAGAACCCACAGATACGTTGCGGCCGCCCAATAACAAAATGGCTAAGCGGCTTCCCCGATGCATACATTCAGAAGGGTAACATGATCTCTCCCACAAACCCTTTGAAACGAATTCGATGGGTGCTGTGGTTCCCCAAAAGAATTGGGAAAGACGCCACAGGCATTTGAAAAAAACTGTGACGGGTCACTTACAACCTTTAAAAATTATTAGAGGGTACGTCAGGCCCCTTAGAAAACTTAAGCGAACATCTCAAACCCCTCAAATAACTTTGAGGGGTATGTCAAAACATTTCAGAAATCCTGATAGACCCCATAGACGGTTTTCAATAGAGCCAGCCCACAAGGGCCCTCCTTGTGGGGGCCACAGGAGGCTTAAGTAGGCAGCCCCCAGGGCCCCCCCTTTTGGGGCTTAGGTAGGCGCACCTGGGCAGCCCACATGAGGTCACCCCGGGAACCCTATTTCTTTCAGGGTCATTTGATGATTTCCTTACGGCGTGGGTATTGCGGGCGCATGCCAAATTAAGCATGCCTCACTTTCCGCGTGTGCCTGCTGCAAATATTACCAGTTTGATAGATCAATAAAACGTCTTGAGCAAGCCACCAAAAAAATTTGCATTTCAAGTGTACAAAATGGAAGAACAAATATGCATATTTTTTTATAAAATTTTGTTGGACAGGTAATCGTGATACGTAACCAGTTTGAGCCGTCTACATACACCGAAGTTTAGAACAGATACGACATTCTGGCGAGCGTGTTTCAAATTTTCCCTCAAATTCAATACTCTGAAGAAAAAAAAATCCACCCCACATAAAAGTACCTATCAATATGCAGACTGAGTAATAAGTTTGCAATAAAGTTTAGGAAGCCTATAATTTATCACTCACGCTCAAAACTACAATTAGTTTCTCCATACCATTCGACATATTTTTATGTTTACGTGTCACGTTGATTCTACGCCTTTTGTACACATGTTTAGTATATTTTGATCTGTCATTTCCCCGTTTACTATAACTGAAGAAGACTGTTTGGTCGAAACATCATTCCCCTCCTTTCCTCCGGCACTTCTCCCCTTTCGAAATCCTACTAGTATACTAACAGTGTCCGGCTGAACTTCGCTTTACCAACTTTACCAATGCTTTACCAACTAGCCCAGCAGTTAATTCAGATCCTGCTGAACCCCTAATCATCAGATCCCAAACGTGTCGCATGGTCAGTGTTGCGCGAAGAAACATTCCTCTTCTCTCGCGCGCGTTTTCTGTTTGGTGTGAATTTGAATGCGGCCAGTGCGGCGTGCGGAGCTCTTCCTTTGCGCGCGCGGGGAAGTCTTGAGTAGACGCGCTCCCCGTCGGCCACTGCGCATATAGCTCAGAGGCCGAGATCGGCCTCTGCGCTGTGCGATTGTGCGCAGCGTCAGGTGCAGGTATTTCCAGACCGGGAGGGTCAGCGTATCATGTTTGAGAACCCCTTCCCTCTCCCCCTCCCCCATTGACCCGCCCTAAATTTTACACATGTAGAATTCAAGAGGGGGGGTCAAGATATCCGAACCCCCTTCTGAATGATTCTGCCACTGGTTGTGCGGGTGGCACTTGTAGCTGCCAGGAGGTAGGGTGCCTGGAATTCTGTCTGCGACAGGGTGGAGGCATCCTTTTTATATCAAATGCCACTTTGCCTAAAGAAATATTATCAAGCTGTAAAATGTTACCGCGCAACAGAGTCGCGTTCGTATAAAGACACTACTCGAATGATTTTCTATTTTCCGGCTGATCGCACGCGATCTGTGTGCGGGTGGTTGTAAATATTACTGGTTTGGGCATAGGCTTTGAAGTTGCGGGATAGCTGCCGCATGTGGTGAATGATTTTACAGAAGAGTAAAAGTAAAAGCGTAGGTCCCTCTTTTATGACGCTACTTTCTAGCTTCGATTTTTACCTCAAGTTACGTACAGCATTCCCTTCCCTTTTTATAATCGTACTTTTCCGGGATCGACTGCAAGTCAGTTTGGAATTTCATTTTGGACAGTACTACACGCTGAATGAAGAGCTCCGCAAGCAAATACTTCGCCACTTGAAGTGGGCTAAAAGAACGCAGAGACAATGTATTTGGAAATCATGGAGATAGCCCTCCCTGAAGCTGTTTTTATGCTTCCATGCAACGATCTGTGTTAGCCTTCAAACCTTACGGGTGGAAATGATTTTCCGACCGTAAAATAAAGTTTTTTTACGTGATATTGCGCATACGAGCATGTGAAGCGTCAGCCTCATTTTCATATCGCAAACACTCCCATGCTTTTGAACAGTCCCACGTAGCCTCGTCGCGGTTTTTTAATAACCAGTGTGTCGCAATTAGTGAAAAAGGTTGTGTCAGTACTAGTGCAGAATGAATTTAGTCTGCAATTAAATTAGGTGACTCGTTACACCACCGTACTTGGTTTGACCTTAAAATGGATTGCAAGAGTGCATGAGCATGAGCTCCCTGCTTTCGATCGTGCCTCAGATAGAGGAGTGTTTGTATTATGAAACCACGAGGCTAAGCTACAGTCCCCTGCTTGTGCTGTGCGACAGATCATTCTTTGTGGTAAGGCAATGTAAAGCTCCTAACCTGATATCTTTACATGTATCGTCCGTATATTGGTTACACTGTCGCTTGCCAGATACCACGACATCCGATAGTGCTGCACCGAAAATCTCGAATGCAATGCTAAGGCAGTTATACTCCAATTCAATCTAAACTAGTGTACTGACTTGGACTAAATTTCGAGGTCATATTACTTCTATATGGTGTTCTCAGTCAGTTAAAAATCAAACCAGTCGTGTCCCCGGCTACTTCGTTCGATGCCACCGCGTGTAGCTCTGTCGGCTCCCCCCGCTGACGCGTCTCCCGTCACCAGACCACTTCACGATAACAAGGGTCTGCATCCTTTCGCTCTACCTGCTCCGAGCTATGGTGGGCTCCGGGGCATTCTTTGGAGTTTGTGGTGGATATTGATTTATTTTTTTGGGGGGTATAGCATGTTATTTTATACCAGACTAATTCCTTTTTTGTGTGTGATGGTGGGTGCAGCGTGAGTCTCCTTTGACCTTGACGCTTTCTATAAGGGAGGCACGCACGTGCGTGCAGTAGGGCCCGTGGTTTGTGCGGAGCGACGAGGGAATAAACGCTATTGTTGGTTTGCCGTGACACGGATACAGTCGTATTTCTTTCGGGTGCCACTGAGCACCGAGACAGTGGGCACGTCTTGCGTTCCTTGCTTCTCCCCATGAACAGTTCGAACGCGAACGCCGATCCGCCGAACACCGAACGCAAACGCCGATCGCGAAGGCCGAAAGCTGTAACGCCGTACACCTAAACGTCTAACGCCAAAAGCCGGCGTCCGGCAAACGGCGTTCGTGTTCAATCAGTTAGTAAAAACCACCGTGGTGAGACAAAGCCAGCTCGTCTACCCACTGATAGGCGAGTCAAGAAAAAAACAAGAACCCGCTAATTGGCACATTAGCAGAATATTAAGCACACAATCAAGGGTTCGTGGGTTCAATTTTGTTGGGCGCGTTTAGATATTGGTGATTTCTTCTCAATTTAAAACTATTCTGTACAGATCGTCCTCAGAAGTACGTTTTACTCCTTTCCTAACGGTTTCTGTGGCGTTCCGTTAAACTTTCCCCAGAAATTTAACACATTGTTTGTTAAAAAGAAAAATAACTAAAAAGTAGCAGAACTCGAAAGGTTGCGGCCAAGAAAGTTGAAATTACGACGGCTACATGAAATGCGGTATCTCCGATCCAATTCCGTGTATTGGTGGAGAGTTCAGGATGTCAAGAAAGCCAAAGGGTAGCTCACAGAAGAACACAGCCACGACGTTTCTAAGCAGGGAAACAATAACCTATTGTTTATCTTTAGAGGTAAACATTTCTAGTTCTGCTTGTCAGTAGGTCTCAGGAGAAACGTATAGGGATTATTCACTGGCTGCCATATCTGTCCATATCTGTGTGCGCAGCTGCTGAGCGCGTGCTGACGGCAAACGTCCGCAGTTCTTTTCCAAAGTGCATTCCGCACCATCAAGATTGCGGGTCTTAGCAGGCTATTAATGTGAACTCGTTCTTAGCATGAGTTCTAAACATCGGCCTCAAACGTGGTGTCCCGGGAATAGAGCCTAGGATCATCAAAATAATTGTACTAAATTGATGGGGCACGGCGGTTAAGATCAATGTATTTTAGAACTTTTTTGCAATTTTGTTGTTTTGATTTGCAGTTTGAGGGTTGGGTAGGTATGCGTCAGTTTAGTTATTAAAAGTTAATGCCTAGTGAAATCGCAGCTCAACACGAGTGTATCAGTCACATCAGAAGCGCTTTGATAGAACACTTACACAAAACAAATGATACAGAAACATGAAGGAACACCGTGATGGTGCTTTTTTTGACGCTGTCAGATCGGTCCCCTTCAGCTCGTAGCGTCGGATGCGTCTAGACTTAAGGAGAAAAAAGGTATAGACTCCATATTTTACCGCGTTATTCACGACATGCTCTCAAACGTGCTCCCACTCGCTGACATGAACGACCATCATGTTCGTTTAGAATACACGCGGCGGATGGACCTTACAAAAGCACACCAGAAGAGCGTGCGCAGTGGCAACTGACTAAGCTATGACCGCAAGTAAATACCTTGTATTCAGGCTGAAATTGAGCCTTTACTTGAGCAGTCAGAGGCGAACGTTACTTAGGCCAAGACTTTTACGTTCTGATTCGTGCCATTGAAATAACGTATAGCGTGAATTAAGCTAAGACCTTTGCTGGAAAACACGTGAACGCGAGCACCGTGCGGCGATACGTTCAATCACGGGCGCGCTTGCTCGGAGACACGAGTGTCAATGTGTGTAGCATCCTTATTCAACCAAAGATTTTTTTTGTGTGTGTTTTGCTTTCTTTCTGTGAGTGCTGGGAGAATTTCTACTGTAGAAACCTGAACGAATTCCCGCCCACAGTGAAAAGATAAAAAGGGAACTGACGAATACTAAGTAATCTTTCAGGATCAGACGGCACGATGGTACAGTCGAATCTCGTTAATTCAAATTTGAGGGGGACCGAAAATTTGTTTGAATAAAGCAAAGATTGAATTATCGGGAGTTTCCTTCTATTCACGACTCCAATTCACTATAGGCGGCGCCACTCGTTTTCCAAAATGGCCGGTTTAGTGAGGGTCGGAGATGCGTGCCGTTGCTGAGCCTGTCTAGTTTGCTGGCTTCACTGAGCGACACAAATTATTTCTGGTAATACTAGGGAGCTAGGGTGTTATAAGCGCAGGTCACCTTTTTATCCTGAAAACAAAAACGGCATTTAGCGTAATATCTAGGCCACGAGGTACGTTTTAATTCCGGAGCAAAACCGAAACTAACCTTTATTTTGGATTTCATTTCTTGGTACCGGTCTTAATTTCAGATTTTTTCATAACTCAAAATGTGTCTCACACCGTAATTATTTAGTTCAAGAAGTTGTTCACGGAAACCTTCGTCCCTTCAAAGACAGGGTCTTTCTTACACCTCGGAGGTAACATAGAATGCCGTAGTTGTTGCAAAATTCATTGCTGATATTTGTACGTTCTTGCTGCCTTTTCCCGGTCACTTAATTGTCATATGAAACAATGAACTGCGGGCCTTTCAATGGCGTTTGGGGTATTTAAAAGATTAATTGCTTTCATATCTTCCCCAGCACCCCAAGAATAACATAATAAATCCAATTTATACGATATGTTCACAAGACGTATGAATTAAGAAACGCTGTTCTAACTAGAAAAATTCAAAGACGAAATCCGAGCCAGTCAGCTGAAGTGTGCGTGTTTTAAAGCAACGCGTGACGCATATGAGTTTATATTGCATCCAGTGTTTGACTGTCTATCTTGATAACGATGTCAGTGGTCTTCATGTGCTAGAAAGAAAACAAAAGGACACCTTTCAGAAAAGACAATTATGGTTAAATGGCATATTTTTGTGGTCGTAGCGTTAACTGGGGGCATACATTGCCGCGATTTTTATTAATAATAATATAAATATTAAGATATTTTATTACGCAATTTTCAAGCTCTAAAATAATTAGTTGTTTATGATCTAATTTCAAACGCGCGAACAAGTATGACAATCTAAAGTGTGCTAATTGTCATCACTGGTGCCAATTTCAGCATTTTTAATTACCAAGTTGTAAAATAAATAAAGTCTAAAATCAATGACAACATCCCATCTAATGGGAGAAATTCATGTAAAATTAGATTAATTGAGGATGCTATCAAAGTAGCGACTTTTGACAATCGGCAAAACTTCCAAAGTCGCCGCCAATATCCTTCTAGACCAAACCCCCCCCCCCCCCCCTCACAAAAAAAAAAAAAAAAAAAAACGGATTATTTTTCGAATTTCTTTTTTTAACATTCATTTGCTTTCGTATTTGCTGGCCGTCGTTTTGCCATCCTCAGCCTTTCCAGTTCGAAGGAACACCTACCTACTTGCGCGTCTGCTCACTGCAGCACGTTTCGTTGGTGTTGGAAAACGGTGAAGCAGTAGTGAGTTTTAATATGCATATACGAGCGACCACAAGCGCTGTGTGTCTGCATTAGCTTTGCATGTTCCACGTTGCGCGCGCGCGGAGCCCAAAATTGCGGTCTTGGATCGGAGCACGGCAACGTGCGCACGCTCAACGTGGAGCAGGCCACCCTAACGCAAACGCACAGCGCTTGCGTTTGCTTCTATACGCAATACTCAAACTCTTTAATAAGGTGCAATCCCATACCGGCTGCAGCACCACGTTGGGACAGTGAAGAGTGTTGTTTGCATTCGGAAACGACATTTAGCGAGCCATGATCGCGAGCAGTTCCGGCGTGCCCGCTGAGCGGGAGAATCGGGGGACCCTCACTAGAGCGCTTCCCGTTTCCGCCGCGGGAGGGCGAGCGACGAGCTGGAGACGCGTATAGAGACGGATAGGATAGGACCAGCATGTTTTGAATTAAGAGAGTTTGTGTTAACGATATTCGACTGTATCAGCGGCCGTCCGTTATGAACTTAATTGCTGCAAACTCGCACGCGGTGGTAGAACTGGTATTGTGGACACTGAGAGACGTCTCGCTTCATGGTGCATTTTCCGAATGTTAAAGAAGATAGGCAAATAAATAAAACATTTTTTAGACAGTCTAGATGGAAAAAGGATGTCAGAAAACACATGTACAACGAAAAAAGATTTTAGAGCTACGTTTACGGTGCGAAACGAATTTGGAGTTGGCGCCCGCGGGAACCCAAAGAAAAGTGGCCACTACGGTCAAGTGACTGGACGCTATGGTCACGTGGTGCTTGCGGTTTTTCGGGAGCTCTCTATGCTCTCTAAAAGTTGCTCATTAACCTTTGTATGAAGTGCGACAAAAAAAAAAAAAACGAAGATTAATAAGTATCTTTTAGAGCCCAAAAGAAACTCCCGAAAAAGTTCAAGCACCACGTGATAGGCCTACGCGCCAATTAGAAACTCAGAGCGGCGGCGGCGGTGTGAAAAAACGCGTTCAACCAGCGACGCGACAGAGCTCAGTTTGCGGCGGCGGCGTGGGGGTTCTGGGGATTTCGGTGGCGGCGCTGAATGAACGGCTCCGGCGCAACTAATTGTCGGCTATCTGTGGTGCGTATTGCCGAGAGCGAGTGGTGGTGGAAACGAAGATGGATGGCAATAAAAACACGGTTACATCGGTAAAGGACAAATGTTTGGCAATCGCTCGCTGCAGTTATTTGTTTGGCGTATGTTTGCCACGTATCTCGCCGCGTGGCACGGTGGCATAATCTAGCACTTGTTCTCGTTAGAGGCACAGCCATCATTTCCCTCATCCTCTTAGTTTGGAACCCCACCACGTTCTATTTTAACCGGGAGCGTCGCTGCCAGAGGAAGTCTCGCTGGATGTCGCAAGAGTTGGACGAGGTGGGCGATGTTTCGGTGGCTTTCACCTCGCAGATATTCAACCCGAAAAATGGATGGACGATTGCTGGGGGGGGGGGGGGGGGGGGTAGGGTAGGGGGGGGGGGGGGGGGGGTAGGGTAGGGGGGGGGGGGGACGACGACGCATTTAGTATTTTACAGTACGATTTTAGCCAATCAGCAAATTTAGGTAATAAATAGGGCTTCGTGTTTTCGGCATATACTGATGAACCCCGTAAATTAAACCCCACACTGGTTTTATCAGAATCAGAGAAAGTCGGAGAACCCTGAATTGGGGCAGTTTTTGAATAAGAAGATCCTAACCTTCGTAGGAAGAATTCTTTAATCCTTGCTTTGTTTTGCGTTGACCCGAAACAGAACCCACATTGAACTGTCTGCGAGACTCTTTTTCTTCTTTTTTTTTTTTTCTCGTTGGTAACCGTATCTTTTGCCTCGTTTCTTCCTCACCGGTACCAGCAATTTCCGAGCGTTCGGCTCTCGCACGTGTTCGTTAGAAGTGCCAGAGTTTCTTCCCCTTGTTCCGTTTTCTTCAAGATAAGTGCTGATATTTATTGGTCCAAAACCAAGAAACCGACCTGAGAAACACTCAACGGCCGAGAGAAAATAAATCTCGAAACACAGAACCCTAGATATTTTTTATTTGATAGCCTAAGTTGGCATGAACACATTGATTTCATTGTAAATAAGACAAGTTGATCATTAAGGTCCATTAGACGAAAATTGTTTTAGCATCTACCGAAGCTCGTCTTCCAGCATTCAAGTCAATCGTCATGTCCCAGCTCGAGTATGCTGCTGGTATCATATGGGCTCCTTTTCGGGATTATCTGATTAATAAAATAGAAAAGAAATTCAAAACAAGGGAACACTTTTTATATTTTGAAGACTATTCACCATCTACGAGCGTATCGGCCCTAAAACACAAATTTGCCTTCATCTGACACCAGGTCTTGCATTCATTCGCAACATTTATTATTTCAATGTCCCCGTCAAGAGCGGTTATTACTTCCTCCTTATCACATTTTTTTCTGAACCCGATCGTCATCACAAAATTCGCTTACAAAAGTGTTGTACGAACCAATTTCTCAACTCCCCATTGCAGCCTGTCATTTCCGAGTGGAACTTTCTTTCCCATAATATTGTGGAAACTACAGATAGAACAAAATTCACAGCACAATGTGAATTATTACTTCGCAGTACTCGTTAATGATGCGTGTGTTCATGTGAATTTCTTTGTTTTGTAAATATTGCTATTGTTTTTTGTTTTTTTTTCTAGATAGGTGTCGTTCTTTTTTGTGCAATATGTGAGTTCTTGCATGTTGCATTTTGTGTCATCAAATGTTGTATCTCCCCTCATATAATGCCCTAACCTGCAACTTGAGTTATGTTAAAAAAGATATATATATATATATATATACACACCGTAATATCTCGAAATTCGATCTCCGCCAAACAATCCTGTCCACTCTATCATACAAAATATACGATATGAACGAACCTTTCAGAATAGACCATCTATCACAAAACCTCTTGCTTTGCGCATAAAAATACTGACTGGACAACATGGCTTTGAAGAACCTGGTCCTTTTTTTGAACTCCAGCAAAAACTGGCCCCTAGGAAGAACGACATAATAAACTGCAATCTCTCCTCGACCAAATAAAACAAGAAAGTAGTGTCTTTAGATGTCATAAGACATGAATTTCTTGAAATGCATGCCAGTTATGAAATTATCACAGTCTGATTACAGATGGCACAAAAACTTCAGATTATGTCGGATGTGCTTTTGTTTCGGAGTTCATTCAGTGTGTTCCAAGTATAATTAGAGATGCCACAGTGCTCGCAGCCGAGCTCTATGGTTTAATGATGGCAGTTGAGCACGTTTTGAAGCATAAATTTCTTAACACGGTTGTTTTCTCCGACTCGCTTAGTGCAATAAGGGCCCATAAATCCGTAGGAAGGAAAAAGAACCCTCTTGTGACAGATTTACACCGACGAGGGCTTAAAACACTGGAGCTGAAACTAGCCATTCAGCTCTGCTGGGTACCCAGCCGCATGGGGATAGCTGGTAATGAGGAGGCCGATCGAGCTGCCGCGACTTCGGCTGATTGTAGAGCAAAACTACAAAGGCAGCTAACAAAGAACTGGCAAGGGGAATGAGACACTGACACCCACAAAAACTTCACTTCATCAAAAGCACTCTAACTGAATGGAAGTTGCAGGCATCGTGAGCGTTTTGACGAGGTTATTCTGTGTCGATTGCGGATTGGACATACACATTTCACTGATGGGCATCTTCTAAGAGGGGAAGAAACACCCGAGTGTGATTCCTGCTCTGAACCCCGAACTATTCTACATATTCTCTTAGTCTGCTCAAAATATGATCGTGAACGCCGCAAGCATTTTGCATTGTTTTACCATGAGCATGTCCAATTTTATCTGATACTTTTGCTTGGGGAAGAACCGCTCATTCCACATACACAGGTTTATGAGTTCTTGAAGGATATTGGCCTTATATACCGCTTCTAAATTCTTTTGCTGCATTTCGATCGCTGACTCTGTTATCAATCTGTCTTTTCTATTTCTTTTATCATAGTTCTGGTGCACGATTTTCTCAAATCCAGAGCATGAACCAACAGTCGAACTTGAATGTCCAGTACAGAGTACGGCCAAATACAGTGGCGTAGCCAGGGGGGGGGGGGGGGGGACTCGAGAGCCGGAGACCGCGTCCAGCCCGTACTAGTCGGTTCTCCTGCCTCCCTTTTCACCATTTTGACAACTGAAAAAAGCGAGGATCTTTTGCATTGTTTCCTTATTTCACATGTGGAATTTCGAGTGTTTTATCGTCGACGTGTGGCGATTGAATCTTCTTTTTCCGGCGTGTCTTCCTGTCACAAAAACCGGCCTGGTCCCGCCGGGCCACGCGTATTGTAAAGGGCGCCACGTCGGCTGCCTGCGGGGCCATGTGGTCGCCGCGGGTGGTGTGGCACTCCCTGGTTGGCGCTAGTTAGCACCTCGCCGGTCCCGACTGGGACCCTAACTTGACTTGTTTATGGCCTCTGCGACTCCCGTTCGGGGGACGCTTTTGCCCGATGCTTGGGCGCTATACCACTTCTTGGAATTCGGAAATGAGTTTGCCAGATGCCCCAGTTGAGCGTTTTTGGTATTGACTTTGTTTGGAGCTCGGGGCAACGAGTGTCTTCGCCGCTGTGACGGTCATTTTTGTTTTGTGTGTGTGTGTGTGTGTGTGTGTGTGTGACTGTATCGCGATTGTAGGGGAGTGGGTGTGTTTTGTTTACTTTATTAGGAAAGAGCGCCGTTCGGTTGAAACTGGGAAACGGCGCGGCAGTCGACTTGAGAGGTTCGAGAACGCAACCCGCTCTTCCTTTCGGCTCCGGGCGTAGCCTCGGGCACCGCGGTAAAGGGGCAAACCCGTCTGGACACTGAACGTCATCTACTTCTGCGCTCCTACTCTGTGCGGCCTTCCTCTGCCGGACTGCCCCAATGCGTCGACCGTCCGTGACGCGACAGCGACTAAAGCCAACGACCACCGCCTCTGGCGCACCGCGGCCACGTCGAGACAGAATCCATCGCAAGCGACCGACCTCAGGTGCTCCCACGCCTCTGCGAGCCTCGTTGTGCCGGACTGCGCCAAAGTGCGGTATCGTACCCATTGCTCTTGTTGTGTATTCTCTGTCTTGCCCATATAGCTATTAAGTTTCTCTTTCATGCTTCCGCCGGATTGAGACTGTGTCTCTATTATCCTTTTACTTTTGTCACCATCTAATTAGCCAATTTATTAAATGTTTCTAATGCTCTGTTCGTCACATGCGTTGTCTTTGTCCCCCCGTCCCTGGAGCCCACGTACTGTGGGATAGCGGGCGTCCGAACCCCCGTTGCGGTCTACGGCGAGTGCGCTTCCCCTCTCGCTTCGCACCGGACCGTGACACTTCCGCAGCCAACTTCCAGCTCGTTTGAGCAGTTCCGGCGGCTCGGGCCGACAGTACCTATTAGTACTTATACCAGCCTTAAGTTGACAGTGCGGTGGAAGCTTTGTGCTCGTTGAACTAGTCGTCGTATATCGTTTTTTGCATCAAGGGATCACACGCTAGCTAAAGAGAGCCGGAGAGCGCACTTTTTTTAATCCACTATTGCGCGACGCGGGCCTCCTACCGCTCTTCGTTTTCACCTTTTTTGAAGTCCTCACGCACCTCCTCTACCTCCCACCACAGCTCTAATATCGCAGTATAATACATCGCACAACCTTCGTCCGTGAAATTCCAGAAAAAAAACAAAAAAACGAAGTAAAGCAAAGTGTCAGGAAACCGCGGACGACGTTGCAACTCCGAAAACATGGGGAGAAAAAGTAAAAGCCGGCGCCTGCGGCCTGCATACACTATCATGGAGATCTCCTCTCTTCCCCTGTGTAGGGATGGTGGAAAAGATCCCCTTCGAGAGGTAATAGCTTTTAGACCCCGCCAGCCTTGGTGCTTTCCAATTAGGGGCTCCCCGGATGTCTCATCCAGCTTCGACGACTTTTCGGAAGGCGGCATCGGTCTTTGTGCTTTGTGTCGCGAACCCCGCTAACCACAGAGCATGGCGTACCGCAGAGCAAGTCGCCGTCCCCCGAGCGGGGGTGAGAAGAGCCCTTGCGGGCAAGGTCACTTGGTCGGGAGATGGGGGAATGCCCAGGAGCGGTAATTGAACCCACAAGCTGTGTGTCTGTCCGGTGCAACGCCTTACGGCTAAGGCGCTGTCTGGACCAGCAGAGGTTGTGAACTCCTGGTTCATGTAGATTGTTGAGCGTGTTGGTTATTAATTTACGATAAGGAAAGAGAGACATTTAAGACAAACAGACTTTTTCGCAAACTGTTTCCCCTTTGCCCTAAATAGAAAAATCAAAAAGTCGCCCTCTCCACCCTTCATTTTATATCGCGGAACTCGCAAGCCCTGGCGTCACTTTACAGTCAAGACCGGAAGTGCGGTTTCCGCTTGCAGCGTCGTCAAATAAATCTATGTCGGTGGAAGCAATCGCCTTTGATTGCATATACAGGGTGTCCCAGCTATCTCAAAGTAAGTTGAAAAAAAAAAAAGAAACGGAATGCTCTAGGCGAATGAACCTAACTGTTTGCTTTTAGCAGTCGTCCGGACACGGACAAAAGGCAGTGTCGGGGGGTCAGTATTTTGGGGCGGGGGGGGGGGGGGGGGTGTCGAACCCCCCCCCCCCCCGAAATAAAATCCTGGCTACGCCACTGGCCATATAAATACTGGTCCTGTTCGTTTTACATGCAACTTTTTTCTAAACACTCCTGTTACCAATTTTTTTTTTGTTTTTTTGTGATTTGCTTTTGGGCGTTTATGTCAGTGTGCTGTGCTTAGGGTGTTAAAAAGTAGTCAAATGCTTACCTCACACTCTTTTCAAGCTTGCAGGTCGACTCTGGCACCCGTGGCAAGATGCAGCAAATGAGGGCGGCGAAGAAAAGCTCACCGGAAACTTTATCACCGGAGAAAAGCTCACTGGAGTATAGCTCACTGGAGAAAAGCTCACTGGAGAAAATCTCACCGCAAAACCGGCAGATGCGGAGAAAACCTCACCGATTTTGTTTTGTTTTTTTTTTTCTTAGCTTAGCGGATTGTGAGTAACACGTAGCAATTTAACACAATTAGAATTACTCACTTCATTAAAAATAATTTTCCTCTTCTTTGTAATATTCTTGAAGTTCATTGGGCATATTTACTAATCCCTCAGAAATTAGTTATCACCCATTCTGTATATTAATGACGCAGCAAGTATAAAATGAGAACATCGGACATCCGCAAAAAAATCACGACATCTCCACGTGGTGAATGATGTTGATTGGGGCGAAGCTCTGGTGGTGCTGATGATACTGATTTTATTGTTCATAGGTAGTGCTGATGGTGCCGATTTTTTTTTCTTTTTTTTTTTTTGCTCATAGGTAGTGTTGAGTTCCGGGTTGCGTTTCGACTTCATTATTACTGCTTTATGGTCGGTGAAATGCAGAGCCAGTGGTTCTTCTAGCGGATCAGCTTGGATCCGCTAGAAGCCGTGGGAACGCATCTCCACCGCTTAAGTCAACGGTCCATGTCAGAAAGAAAATGTGTGGTATGGAACGTGGTTATATACGCATTTGAACATTTGACCGCAGCGCCCTCTCGTCTATAAATGTTGAGCCAATGCATGCAACGTTTAACGACGATTAA